>CAUYON010159455.1:0-19067 GCA_963573935.1 Arctocebus calabarensis | reverse complement strand
TTAGGCTGCTCAGTCACTAGATTACTCGCTCCTGCCCTATGGTTGTTCTGTGACCCTGAGGGTGGAGCTTGCAGGGGCAGTTCTCCTACAATGGCTCCACACAGCCCACAACCAAACACTGGTAGCTCTGTCTGGCTCAGTGGCTCAGTCTGAAGCCCCAGACAACACTCGAAGACCTCTGCTCTCTTGCCCCAGTTCTCTCAAGGCAGTTCAACCAAGTGCCAAGTCCGAAAGAAACCCAAACAGCTCACAGGTAAGGCCTTTCCAGTTTGCAATCTCACTGCTGCTGCAGCCACAGCTGCTGGCAGGTTAGACCGAACGAACACACGCAACCACTTGCCGGATCTCCACTGCTTTTGCCTTCCTCAGGGGGTCCAGAAGTCTCACGCTGTCTCCCTGTGTCCTCAAAGGGATGTTTCTGGGCAGATCTTGCCAGCCAGAGATGCCTGAAGTCTTCTCTCCCCAGTCTCACTGTGCCCAGTTGCAAGGAAGCTGTTACTCGGCCGCCATCTAAAATAGCAGATCAATATAGTTATATCTTAATAATGTATTTACATCTTTAAAAATTTCTTCCAATAATCTTTAATGATTTTCTAAGTGGTAATTTTGTTGGTCTAATATTTTTGTCTTTCTGTGAATAAATTATCTCTTTCTAGTTATAGTGTATAGCGCTAACCCAATCTTTTTAAGATAGGTTTTCATTTCACATATAATAATTGTACATATTTGTGGGGTACATAATAATACTTTGCAAGTATTATTATATACACTATGTAGTGGTCAAATCATAGTATTCAGCATATTCATTACCTCAAACATTTATTATTACTTTGTGTTGGGAACATTGAAAATCCTCTCTTTTAGCTATTCCAATCTTTTTAAAAACAACTTTATTGAGGTATAATTCATATACCATACAACTGATTCTTTTAAAATATACAAGGATCTGACAATTAAGTTCATGAACTTGCACCATGCACTTATGTTGGGAGCACTGTACAAACAACTCAGTAAGGTTTCATAACCTTGGTATATCAGAGTCTCATAGCATATTATGTGTTTCAAATGCAATTATGTGTCTTTTTAAATGTGTCTATAGTTGTGTTCATGTTGACATGTAGCAGTGTCTTGCTGAGTGGAGTTCATTATTGTTGTTGCATGTTTTTGTGGGCTTTGGTGAGAATGTCAAAGCTTAAATTAGAGCAATGAGCATACATTCATAAATTTTTTGCTGAACTTTGCAACAGTGGAAGTGAAATCAAGGCCTTATGGAGATAATGGCAGGGTACAAATGGATTTAAACAGTTATTAAATATTTTTTTCTGAGGAGAGAGAAAGTGTCACTGATGAAGAAAGGTCAGGACAGCCAGAAAATGAGCACAACTGACAAAAATATTGCAAAAATTTGTTGAATTGTGCATCAAAATCATCAGCTGATTGTGGGAAGCACAGAAAATCAAGTAAACATCAGTAGAGAAAATAGGAAAATCTTAAGTGAAAATCTTGACATGAGAAAAATGTGTGCAAAAATGTTCCTGAAGGAGTTGCCTGATGAACGAAGCAAAGAGCACACTCTCTGTGAGGGAGTTTTTAGCCAGTAAATAAATAACTGTATTGAAACACCCTCCTTATTCACCTGATCTGGACCCAGTGACTTTTTCTTTACCTAAAGATAAAGGAAAACATTTTAATGACAGTCAGGACATCAAGGGTAATATAATGACAGGTTTGATAGCCATTCCAGAAAAAAAGTACCAAAATTGCTTGGAACGGTGTTCTAGGCATTGGCATTGGTGCATAGCTTCCCAGAAGGAGTACTTTGAAGGTAACTGTGGTGATACAGCAATAAGATATGTAGCACTTTTTCTAGGACAAGTTCCTGATCTTAATTATCAGACCACATACTAATCAATACTCTAACTATTCTTAGAGTTAGATAACGATCAGCACAATTTTAAAACATTTTGGCTTGTTGGAGTTGGACATTGTCAAACTGGATTCTCTTTTCTTTTTTTGTGGACTTGTCACTCTTTCTCTTATGGTGGACTACTCAGTACTAGAATACAAAATTACTGGACTCTTAATAATAGGAGCAACTACTACTATTTGGCTCTATGTCACTTCTTTATACCTAATGATTCTTTTAATTCTTATGGAGCCCTGAAGTGGGTATTATCATTCCCATTTAGGTGTTGACATAGGGATGTAATTATGTCTAGCCCATACATCTAGTGAGAGTTGGAGAAGACATTCAAACCAGGGTCTGATTGTGAAGCCTGTGTTCATCATCACTCTCCCCACTTGACTCTTAAATATTATTCTTAATTGGAGACTATCATTTGATACAGGGCCTGGAATATTCTTTTTAAGTCTTATGTGATAATAATTACAAAAGTGTTCAAACAACATCCCACAGTCTGGTTGGAGAGATGACATATATATATTTGACTACACAAAATAACATAAAAAAGAATGATAAATAACAGTGCCACCAGGCAGTATGTGATCAGTTTCAAAATGAATTATATGATGTGTAAACACTGTATATGACGTGTTTAGAGGACAGTGTAATCACTGTAGGCTGGCCTGAGCATTGGGAACTGTGACTGTCTTAATGCTTTAAATAGTGAAGTTCATCTTTATTTGCTAAACTATAGAACATGTGATCTAGAAGCACCATCAAGAAATCACTGGCTATTTTGATTATAGAGAGAACACCTCCTTTAACACTGTGGTAAAGTGGGAGTATCTTATGACTCCAGTCAATGACCTTTGAGATAGCACTTTCACTTACATTGCTATTGACACAACTTGATTTGATCGTTGCACCTACCCAGTGAAAGAGCAGGCCTAGGAGTGTCAGCTCTACCTTCTAGATGAGAACCTGCAACTCTATGAGTTTGGTGATTTGCGTCTGGCCACACAGTAACAGAGAGGCATGGCAGTCTCCAGCATTCTTTTTGCTGGGTGCTGTCCCCGTCCAATGCTCCTCCTCTGTAGAAAGAACTTGAATTCCTGGTGGTTGGACACACTCTGTCTATTGCTGGAGTCATAATTTTCTGTTAGCACTAGAATGCTTCTTTTGAAATAAATGTAGTCAAGATTGTTTGTTTTGTGGATAAGGAAGCATTTCTACAAATGGAAACTGAGGAAAGAAGTACATAAGTTGGTCACTAACAGCAACCCTTGAGTCACCAGCATTGTGCAGGATATGATCGTCTGTGCCATTCAGCCCAACGAGAGGTGCGCTGATGCTGACTGCTCTCCCAGGCTATGCTCATCAGTCTGAGTGACTGAGCAGTGCAGAGCACTGGTGAGCTATCAACCCACAGCCCACTCCCCAGCCAGGTGTGACCTAAGCTTCTAAACTTTTACAGAAGGGCCCAGTTTGGAGTTGCCCTACCCTGCCCTTCCCCTGTTCCCCACCCCCATTTCTGTTTTTTTTTTTTTTTTTTTTTTTAAATCAGTATGTAGGAGTTTAAAGACCTCACTGATTCCACTGTAGGTACATACTTGGGTCAGAAAGCCTGGGGCTGGTGGTGGGAGTTAGGGGTGGGACAAAGGCAGAAGAAAAACAAACAAACAAATCCCAAAGGCATTAGCCAGGGAGGAAGCGTGGGGTAAGCAAAGGGCTCTGACCTTTCTTAAGAGCAGCTCTGAAGAGGATGGGTTTGTACAATGCTCCTTCCCCAGGTCCATCCCAGCAGCAACCTGTTGGAATGGAAAGTAAGCTGTGGTCCCAGGAGGCCAGTCTGCAGGGAAGAATGCTACCCTGGACCAAGCCTTTGCCAAGCACTACTTCCTTCATCCCTCTTCAGACAGGCTTCACATGACTTCTCCTGGAAACAATTCAAATTAGGAGGAAAATATGGAGCATTTCTATTATTGAATCAACTGCCTGAACTTGAGAGTGACTAAGAAGTAAACTAATTCTCTTTTAAATTTTCTTTAGATATGAATTCAAGTCATTTCTCAAAGAAGTGGTTGTCAGACTTGCAAAAGACAGCAAACACTTTTATTCACAGCCCAAATTCAACCACATTTTCTTCCTTTCAGGTTATGATAATGTCTGACACAGTAAGATTCTAGATATGGCCTGGAAAAGTAATCTGACAAAGAGATTGAGAGCACTGCAGCTAATCCCAAGCCTTGGGCCAGTGGCTAAACTCCCTGGCTCTTAGTTTCCCTGCCCGTAGGATGGGGTGGCAACAGCACCTAGTAGGGCAGCATGAAGACTAACGGGTTAATGCAGGTGAGCACTGGGAACCATGCCTGGCTCAGAGTACATATTCAAGACATGTTAGGTGTTCCTAGTTCTTAACTTTTTTTTTTTTTAACTATTTTTATTTTTCATGTATTTAAAATGGTAGCTTTAATTCTTTAATATATTTTGCTTACTCTTTTGGCATTCTTTTTTTCAAATATATTTATGTTCATAACTATGTTCATATTGCTGCTAATTTGGAAGAAGAACTAGGAGGCAGAGCTTCTGAGTCAATTATCAACCCTGGGTAATCTACACCCCACACTCCCTCCCTCAGCTCTACAAAATTATAGAGGTTGGTTAACAGACAGCAAGAGGCTCAGAGAAGCCAAGAAAATGAACAGGAAAAATCTCTATTGCTTTTTTGGGAGTGGGGTGCGGGAGTCAAAAATCCATAATATGAAATTTACCATTTTAACCATTTTTAATTGTTCAGGTCTATAACATTAAGTACATTTATGTTGCTGTGCAATTCAGAACTTTTTCTCCATTGCCATTTGAGCCAGCCCCGCCCAACTTGGGAAATCTGGAAATTGAGAAGGGAATAAATCAGGTAATCCTTATGTTAGAGATAGTTGTCCTTCCCTTTATCTATTCAAAAGAAAGGAAAAGGCATATCTGCTTGAACATTTTTCTTGGGTTTTCCTTATCCTCTTTTTGTCCTACAATATTCATATATAACAATTTGAAAAGGAACATGGATTTTCAGATACATTTTCCAAGTACCACCCATATCTCTTTCACAGAAATGTTGAAGCTTAGCAGTCTGTACTCTTTACTCATGATTTAAAACCTACTGGAGATCAGCTGAGAGCTCTTGTGTTCTATCCATGTGGAAACGTCCTTTCCCAAATCATAGACATTATAAGAATAACATTGTTTTATTATTGAAAGAAATAGTAAACTCTGGCTCAGTGCCTGTAGCTCAAGCGGCTAAGGCGCCAGTCACATATGCCAGAGCTGGAGGGTTCAAATCCGGCCCGGGCCTGCCAAATAACAATGACAACTACAAACAAAAAATAGCCGGGTATTGTGGCAGGTGCCTGTATTCCCAGCTATTTGGGAATCTGAGGCAAGAGAACCGCTGAAGCCCAGGAGTTGGAGGTTGCTGTGAGCTGTGATGACACCATGGCACTCTATCCACGGCACTCTACTCCAAGCTTGAGGCTTTGTCTCAATAAAAAAAAAAAGAAAGAAAGAAAGAAAGAAAGAAAGAAATAGTAAACTCAGAGCATGTATAGATTTGTAATATGCTCAAATAAAATGTTTGCATTCAAAAGAATTTTCCAGACAACCTGTGAATGATTAGATAAGATCACCTACCAGGAGAGATTGTATAAAAGGAAATGTCTTAAAGTTAAAATAAAAAGCAATTAAAATGGATTTTTCAGTGCTGTTGATGGTGAAAAAATGAATACTTAAAAATACTACCGATGAAGTATATATTAGTAACCCCATGGAAAAAATTATGTAGAATGAATAAAGAACCTGAAAAATGATTAAACACTTTGAGAAAAATTTCATTTCTAGGGAATTATTTTAAGACAATGATCAAACAAAAATTATCACACCAAAATAATAATCACAACAATATTTATTATAGCTAAATGAGAGAAATAATTTAAATAAATATTCAAGAATGGGTAGTGGTAAAGTATATTACACCATCTATTTGAGGTAATATATAGTAGTTGTAATTTGTCAAAAAGAGTTCAACGATATGTAAAAATGCTCATGGTAAACTAAGTTAGAAAAAAATATAATTTTCCCATGTAGTGTCATGTCAACCATGTAAAAATATGTACAGATAAGAAGCTGTATTAGTTTGCAATCCTCCCAGCAGGGTAGAAGTGTTCCCTTCTCTCCACATCCATGCCAGCATCTGCAGATTTGGGACTTTGTGATATGGGCTGGTCTTACTGGAGCCCCTGTGAATGATAAAACACAAATATAGTCTAGCAAGGGGGAGGGAAGAGGAAGAAAAGGAAGGGAGGAGGGGGAGGGTAATTGGTGGGATCTCTCCTAATGTGCACAATGTGAGGGTGTTCAGTACATCTCCTAGGTGAAGGGCTCTTCTACAACTTGAACTTTACCTTGGAATTGAGAACAATGTAACCTAAAAGTTTGTACCCTTATATTAATTAAAAAGAAAAAATAAGCTGGTTATAACTAGATATAGGAATCTGAGTTCTCACATTCAAACCAATAGGATTTCTTTTTCCATGCACTGAGCTCCATTTTATGAGAAAGAAATAAATCACAAGTAACTGAGTTAACACAAGGAATTTGTTTAAAAGTGCACATCCCAGGGTTGGTCTGTGGGGAGTAAGTTTATTCTTCTATAGCTCTTAAAAAACGACATGTTTAATGGTGACCTTGAGGCACATTACATTCTGAGGCGCCTTCTGAATCAGGAGTGGTTTGGCTCAGCATGATTTTAATACTAGGTGAGTATATTGTCTCCTAATATTTTGAAAATTGATAGTTTATGTATGGGGTATCTATAACTCTTGTGTAAGCGAAAGGCTCAGTTAACCAGAACACTGCAGTCTTCTGCCTTTATGTATAATCTAGGACTTACAATCTTGAGGCTGCAAGTTCTATTCACTTAAGGAATTACATCTTTATGAATATTACTTAATTAGTGGATCTTACTTGGCCCCAAACAGACCCCCACATGAATAGGTCTACATCTGAGTTATGAGAATAAAGCAGTTTCCAAGTTTCTTTAGGGAACATAAATACCAGCTCATGCCAACCAAAGGGACAATTTCCACCATTCACATGTGGGGCACAGAGAAAAGAGAGGACCACCAGTGTGTTTCACACACAGGCTGGCCACTGTGACTTCTCCCTTAGCCTCTCCCATGGCAGAGCTTCCCAGTGCCACCAATAGAAGACTGGCGTCTCTCCAGGAAGTCAGAGGCTCCTTTGCAGACGCTAAGCTGCATATGTTTTGAGTTGAGGTCAATAATTCAAAGGGCTTGCAAAGTGGCCACAGGGCTTTGCCTGGAGATGAGCCTCTGGACTTGCTTCTTAAGACTGCTACTCCATCGTCATTCTGGGCATTTTAATAGCTTTTTTTGCAATTAGGGATACACATTTCAACGTGGCCTAGGATCAAATATGAACTTTGAATTGAAGACAAACGTTTAAATCAGTTGCCAAAAATGATTTCCTTCAAAGTGTGTCCAAAACAGCAACTTGATTTTGTGTGGCATGTTTTTAGATCCATGATTTCCAGATGCAAGTATTTCAAGAGTCCCCTTTTCCTGCTGGTGACTCCCTATCTGACGTCAAAGCAGCTCATGTGACTCTCCATTGCTCTTGTACCTTCCTTTGGCTTTTCCCCTTTGACACTTTCTGTAATGGCATTTGCGTGGCTAAATCATCTGGGGTCTACGTTAGACTCTAAGATAACAGTTGTCCTTGCAATTAAATTCCTCTGGGAGAGGAAGTGCTTTCCATTCGGTTTGTCAGATGGTAAGCATTTTGCTAACTGTCTGAGGAACAATGTGCTAGTTCTGGTGGGAAAAGAATGAGCCTAGAGAAAAATAGTGACGGCTCTTAACATTTGAGTTAGGGGGATGTAGGTCCCAGGATGACAGAAGAAGCCTCGTAGATGGTTTTGTGCTTAGTAAGGTATTGAATAAATTAAGGAATGAACATGAATCATGTGACCAGAAAAATGATAAAACAGTGGCTAGATTAATCCACATGAAAAAAGCTAAGAAGCCCATATATCAATGGGCAAGAGAGATGAATAGAACCTTCTCTAAAGAAGACAGACAAATGGCTAGCAAACATATGAAAAAATGCTCATTGTCTCTAATTATTAGAGAAATGCAAATGAAAACTACCCTGAAATATCATCTAACCCCAGCGACAATGGCCCATATCACAAAATCTCAACACTGCAGATGCTGGAGTGGACGTGGAGAGAAGGGGACACTTTTACACTGCTGGTGGGACTGCAAACTGATACAACCTTTTTGGGAGGAAGTATGAAGGACCCTCAAAGAACTCAAGCTAGACCTCCCATTTGATCCTGCAGTCCCATTACTGGCCATCTACCCAGAAGGAAAAAAACCCTTTTATCATAAGGACACTTGCATTAGACTATTTATCTCAGCTCAATTTACAATCGCCAAAATGTGGAAAAAGCCTAAAGGCCCACCAACCCAGGCATAGATTAACAATCTATGGTATATGTATACCATGGAATACTACTCAGCCATTAAAAAAGATGGAGACTTTACACCCTTTGTATTAACCTGGATGGAAGTGGAACACATTATTCTTAGTAAAGCATCACAAGACTGGAGGAGTGTGAATCCTATGTACTCAATTATCATATGAGGACAGTTAGTGACCTAGTACATGTTGGGAGGTAGGGGAAAGGAAGAGCAGAGAGAGGGAAGGAGGGAGGAGAGTGGGAGAAGGGAAGAGCAGCAGAAGGAAGGAGGGAGGGGGCAAGACACAATTATAAGAGGGACTTTACCTTACAAATGCAGTCAGTGTAACCTGGTTTCTTGTACTTCCCGTGAATCCCCAACAATTAAGAAACAAACAAACGGTGATTAGATAGAAAATTTACATGATACAAATTAACAGCTTGAGAAAATTGAGATGGTGAATATTTTCAGAGGGGGACCTGATTAAAATGCAGCAGCTGTGGGAAAATTTGAATCAGGTCTTAAAGGAATTAAGTTAGGTCTACTATTTTGAAGAATTTGTTTGTTAGGGCAAGAGTATCTGTTTATTCTGACAGATCTATACAGAAGTATTCTGTATGGAACATCATATGTCTTTCTGATTGTGCTGAGGTCATTTTAGTCATGAGCATGACAAAGAATGCACCCTTACACAATAAAACCCCGGGATGCAGATAAGTGGTTTTCATAGATTCTTTAAAAACTCATTCTATCCTTTGCCAAAATGTAGCTTTTTTTAATGCATGAAATCAAAATTAATCTCTCCTTTAAGTGAATCTCCATTGTACTTTTTGATATTTCATTAAAACTTACTAATTTATTTTTCTCTATAAATATTTATTGAGAATCTACTTGTCCCAAACACTGTGCTTAGTGGTGAGAATATAAAAAAGATAGGATCCCTGACCTCAAGAGGCTTGGGTCAAGGGAATATAAATAAATAGACAATTAAAGTGCAATATTCCCAAAGCATCTCCATTGCACTTATTTATTTAGATGTCTGCTTCTATTTATTTAGATTATTTACTTTGAACTATGTGAGCACAGAGTCTAGATCTCATATATTTTTGAGACCCAAGCATCTGGGACACATCCATGTGCTTAAATACACAGATTGAATTTCTTGTAAGTAAGTAAAATGTAGCAAATGATGGATCTAGAAGTAGTGTCCAGTATTTATTCTTTCTCATATTATTACAGAACTTTCATATTTTAGAAAAATACTATATACACTGAGTCTGAATTGATACAGACCTGAGTCCAAAATGTAGCTTTAAAAAATTCTTTAATTTTAAAAGGAATAGTGTCATATATTGGAAAGAGCTTAGAGTTTGTGCTCAAAAGATCTCTATGTCATTTCTTACATGAGTGACATTTTTCCTGAAATCCAGTTTCTCCATCTCCAGAAAGAAGATATAAACAAAACCTAACTCAATATTTTAAAATAAAGTTGGAAGTTTTATAAACTATAAAGTGAAGTGAAATATTAGTGGTGAATCACAGAATCCATTTATCAAATAGAAAACTTATGAGGCAACTATTGTAATTAGTATTATTTTCTATTCATCTCCTCTTTGGGGAAATGTTCTTCCCTCAGCCCATGGGACTTTGTTGTGGCCCTGCCCCACCCCAACAGGGGACACAAGGTATAGATCCTCCTGGGCATGGGGATCTTATGTGATATGTGAGTGGCAGGAAGTCCACTAGCTCTTATGTGATATGTGAGTGCAAGGAACTCCACTAACTCCTGGGTGTGAGGTCTTAGCTATCCTGGTTTTGCCCTCCTGAGGTCTGACATTCAGCTTTCCTGCACATGTGTGCCCTGCCCAGCATTTTTTCACAAACTTTTCTTTTGCTTAAGATAATCACAGCTTTTGTTTCTGCACAAATATTAGTCGATGAAGCTCTCTCCCAGGTTGATTGTAATTGATGGGAAGCAGCACCTATTCAGTTTTTGGATATTCATTGAATATACACTCCCGAAGGTACAAGAGATATGCTTCAGGACTTTTAGAAGCCCAGTCTCTTCACTAAGGCATGTTTCCCAAGTCATCTCAGTCTGTGCTGGAAGGTGTGACCATCTGGCAGCACTTCTCTGTGGAAGCACCACGTGCAGGAGTCTCCAGGAGGGTTTCACAGGTAGTTGGAAGCAGAGTTTTCTTGACTACTCCTAGTTATCTGCCGCTCTCCTCTCCTGCTCCAGCTCGTTCTCACTCTGGTGGTCAGTTCTTTCACTACCAACATGTAAAGACGCAGGTGTGCTGGCAGTGCCTCCTCAGACCTGCTGAGTCCCTGGAGCCATGACCTCACAACATGTACACTCCTGTGTAATGTAACCTGATTCAAGGTAGATAACCATTCAGTGTCAAGTGAGTGCTCCAGAGAACAAATACTGGGGAACCCGCAGAGGGCTGTGTTCACTGGAAGAGACCTTTGGGGCTCCCACTGCTTATCACAGCATGTGTTGGGCTTGGGTAGACAGAGAGGAGAGAGGTGAGGGTGCAGGAAAGGGGAAAGCAAAGACTTTGAGGTGATATTGAGTCCTAGGAATACATTAGCTTTGAGTACAGGAGCCGACTCCTGTGGGCCCACAGAGCTTCACAACTGGAAGAACTTACCCCAGTGAAGCATAAAAGTCTGGCCCAGATGGGAGCAGGTGTGTGAGACATTGTTCCCTCTGCGTTTGGGATGACCTGAAAAAGGTGGGGTCTGGGAGTGTTCCTGGAGCAGCCACCTCCAGCTGTGACCAGCTGTGACCATTCATCCCATAGCACCAGGTAAACGTTTTCTACATGTGCCATAGATGAAAAGGTTGGGAAGATGAGATGAAAAGGGTATCATTAGGACCTATTGCCCAAGAATAGAATGCCAGGATAAAGATTTTGGTTATTTCCTAGAGGTCAGGGAAGAACTACTGAAGGGTTTTGATTGACACAAGATTACCATTGTTATAAGGCCATGAACTCTTAGACCTACACTGTATCCAAATACAGATGACGTAACCCATTTGTTATCAAACTAAGAGAGGTAGGAGAGGCAGTGCACATAGTGTCGTCACTTGGAGACTTTTCCTACAAGGGTCCCCTCATTTTCGTTCGCAGATTCTAGGTACATTTGAAGGGAGTCAGTGGTAGGAGATGGCAAGTATATGTTTAGTTTTCTCCAGGTAAATCAGTTTGATTCCTGTTAGTGAGATGTACAATGTTTTCAGATCAACCAATACCCTGGTAATCTGTTCAGCCTCTTCATTCTTAAAGGTACTGTGATCAATTCCCACAGGTCTGACGCTCTGATCACCATTCCTTGTTTCTGTTACCTGTCATGATAATTACCCCATGTAAATTTCTACTTCAGAAGTTCAGGATTGCCATTGAAATCACTAGCCAAACTCTGCAGCAGTATCCTCCCTTCCCCCATCTCTGGCATGAGACACCTGTGCATCTCTGTAAAGCTTTCTAAGCATGGTTACATTTCTCTCACCAAAACATTTCTTAACTGGAGAACATCATATGGGTCTTCCTGAGTAGGGCAGTATGGGAAAGGAAGTTAGGTGATTGGATTTGGTGGTTATTAGAAATATCTGAGCCAATTAAAAAATTTCTGATGCTGGCTAAGTGCAATGACTCACATGATTATTAATCCCTGAATATTGGGAGGCCAAGGCAGGAGGATCACTTAAGCTCAGGAGTTTAAGACTAGCTGGAATAAGAACAAGACCTCATTTCTACTAAAAATAGGGGAAAAATTAGCCAAGTGTTGTGGAGGGCACCTGTAGTCCCAGCTACTCAAAAAGCTGAGGCAACAGTATTGCTTAATCCCAGGAGTTTGAGATTGCTTTGAACAAGGCTGACACCCTGGCACTCTATCCTAGGCAACAGAGTTGCCAGGGCTCTGTCTCAAAATAAAAAACAAAAAAAATTCCTGATACCCAGACCATAGCCCAGAAAAAGCAAAGTCTGAGAGAGGACCTTAGAATCACCAGTATTTTTGAAAGGGGGTTCCAGTGCTACCATGGATGAGAACCACTGTGTTACGCTTCGATGAGTATAACCCGTCAGTACATTCAATTCCATCCATCTTTATATTTTGTGTTCCTTGGTCCTGCCTATTTCTACCCATGTATTTTATTCCATTTTGTGCTTCTATCACAGAATACCTGATACTAAGAGAAATGTATTGACTCACACTTCTGGAGGACAGAACGTCCAAGATCAAGGTGCTGTCATCCAGAGAGGGCCTTCTTACTGTGCCATCACAAAGCAGAAGGCAGAAGGGCAAAGGGGAACTCTGTCTTCACGTGGTATAGAAGAATGGAAGACAGAGAACCCACTCTCTAAAGGCCTCTTTTCATAGTGGTGTTAAACCCTGAGGGCACTGCCCTCATCACCCAACTACCTTCCATTAGGCCCTACCTCCCAACGTTATTGAATTGGTGATAAAATTTCCAACATATGAGTTTGGAAGGAGACAAAAACATTCAAACCATTGTGCTATGTTTTCCCAGATCCTGTTTGTGAGAGACAAAATTATAACCCCTGTCCCCTAATTTGTATGTTGAAGTCCTAACCCCAGTACCTCAAGGTGCTTGTATTTGAAAATGGGCCCTTTAAAGATGTAATTAAGGGAAAACGATGTCATAAGTGTGGATCTGGAGCTAATGTAACTAATGAGATTGAGACACACTCAGGCCTAGACAGAGGATCAAGTGAATACACAGGGAGAAGAACACCATCTTCAAGCTAAGGAGAGAGGACTCAGAATGAAATCAACCCTGCTGACACCTCGGTCTTAGATTTCCAGCCTCCAGAGCTTTGAGAAAATAAATTTCTGTTGTTTAAGCCCTCAGTCTGTGGTATTTGTTATGGCAGCCCTAGAAAACTAATTCATTATTCATAAAATTTGTAAGATCTTACAGTTCCTCTCGTGGATGAGCTGAGTCTTCTTTAGGAGTAAACCTTGAAAATGGAGTTTGATGATGACAGCAAATATGGACCAACTTTCTTGTGATTTAACTTCTCATATTTCAGTAACACGTGCTTCAGTCAACAATGTAGAGCAGGAAAATAACAGTCTACCTATTTATTGAGGTGCTAGAAACATCAGGAAACTATTGAGATCATTTGAAATTTATTTTTTTTGCTTATTCTAAATGACCTGTTGTTATCAGAGGAAGTTAAAAATAAATAAAAAAAGATGTGGGAAGTAAAAGCATTGAATGACTGAATATTACTCATCCTGGAGAGGAAAGGATTTACCTCCACACTAAAATTTTAATATAAAAGCTAGCCTAGCTTTTAAATAGCACAAACATTGATTTTCCAACCTTTACTTTGAGAATATTCACAGTAAAATGATAAGGCTTGCTGTTAAGGCTTTCCTTGCTACTAAGACTTTCCTCAGTAACAAACCTAAATTTTCCTTCATCCTGATAGTTTTAAAGGACCTAAGATGAATAGCACCCCCATGAATGTTTGATCTGCACAAAATGTCCTATTTCTATATGGAAAATAGTCACTTAAGTACATCATAGAGAAAGGTAATGTTTCCTGATGCTTTAAGCACACCAGTGTAATATGTATATTTATACTCGTCTTTGTTCTCTCCTTACCAAGCCAGTCTCTTGAAATTTGACTTAACCAATTCCTCTTTCAGCCAATTTTCACATAAAAGTTTTAAACTTTCTTGCTTCTTAAACTGGGAAAAAGGATGCCTTTTTTGTTTGTTGGTTTCAACTTGAGTCACTGCTGTAAATCTGTAGCAAGTGAGTTGGTTTGAAAGTTAAAAATAATAATGAAGATGTGCATACCATTTATTACTCTCATTTCAGAGTTGAGGTTTGGAAGGCTCTGGGAGATGCTTGGATGTGCCCCCGGTCACATGGGTCCAGCAATGGAGTGGAGATGCAAACCCAGGGAGATCTGCTACCACCCAGGTGTAGTGAAATTGGTATTGCAGGCTGCTCTCGGAGAAGCCAGTCACCTTTGGGTTGTTTGCTTCACCTGATCCCCAGTCTAGTGTCTTCCAGAGTACGCCCTTGTCACAAGTGGTGCCAAGTGAGACAGGGCAATGCACACAGCCCCTGCCAGAAATATCATGTTAAAGGGCACCTTCCAGGACTGAGGGGACTTGGCTGACTTGTTTCTCTGTCCCTTTATTCTTTTCTTTCTTTTTTTTTTTTTTAAATCATAACCGTGTACATTTATGGGGTACAATGTGCTGATTTGATATACAGTGTGGAATGCTTACTTAGTTAAACTGATTAACATAACCATCACTTCACTTACTTATTTGTTGTGGTAAGACGTTTACACTCTTACAAAGTATAGAAGAGGAGGGAGGGTATTTGGTGGGACCTCACCTACTGTGCACAATGTAATGGTACATTTCAAAACTATTAAGAGTTTGAGACATTTATACTCATAAATGTCTCTGTTCCTTTAGAACCTGGGCTTCCCCTGGATGCTTTGGTTGAAAAATTGAACACATCTGAGTTACTTTCCCCAGAGGGCTACCCCCCTTTCTGGCTGTATTCACCTTTATGAATTTTGATCTCTTTTTCCCCTCACTCAAGAAATCATAAGGTTCAAAAACCATGATTCTTTCCTTCAGAGGAGGGACCAGAAAAAGGAAGGAAGAAAGGAAGAGAGGGAAGGAGGGAGGGAGGGAGAAAGAAAAAAATTGGAAAAAGTACAAAACCCATGATTCTCAGAACTACTGGTAGCCAGCTTTAAGGCAATTGGTGTCTGCAGTCACACGTGTAGGCTCATTCAACCTGCTCAATAACCTGGGAGCAGGTGATCCATTTCTCTTTTACAGATGAGGACACTGAAGCCTCAAAGAATTTAATAACATGCCGAGATCATCAGGCTAGTTGGTAGTGGACTGAAACCCAAGTCTGTCTGGTTCCGAAGCCCAGGTTCTTTCCATCCGTCCTACAGCCACCCCGAGAGAGCAGCAGTGCAGAGACAGTGGCTAGACATGGACTAGTGACAGTTCCAGTTGAAATGAGGGTGGACATCTAACTTGGGAGAGGTTGATATGAAGCCAATCAGCTTCCCCTGTGTAGGGCAATGACTGGCTGTGTTATATAAAAAAGAAAGTAACAGGAAAGGAGTCTTTACCCCTAAACAATTTATTCTTGGGCCGGTCATGTCCCTGGATGCTTGAAAATTAGTGTATTAAAAACATTTCTCACCTAAGGTACATTTCAAAACCACTAAGAGTATAGTATAAATGTCTTAGGACAAAAATAAGTACGTGAGGTGATGGTTACGTTAATCAGTTTGATTTAAGCATTCCACATTGCATATCAAATCATCACATTGTACTCCATAAATGTATACAGTTATGATTTAATAAAAAATAAATTTTAAAAAAGTCATTTCTTTCGTTCACAACACTGTTAAAATACCTTCTCACATTCAGTCCTACTTACCTGTTATCATCTTTATGTTATTGTATATTTGACACCTGTTCTCCACAGGACAGGTAACCATAGGATGGAACTGCAAGAGCTGCCATTTGAGGACCGTAAATTTTGATTCTCCTGAAAATCTGGAAGAAGGGAAAATGTTCTGAAGTAGAAATTAGGCCAAGTTAGGAGAATGGGGTGGGTGCTTTAGGGGGACCTCTGCTGATCCAGGCGTTGGCGGGAGGATATGGGGAAGGGGGGGCGGTGAGAAGGGAGAGGGATCACTGAAGGTTTACATGGTCCTATTTTACTATTTTAGCTAAAGCCGGCAATGAATTAGGGGTTGCAACATGTGGGATGGGAAATTAGATTGGGACTGGAAAGTCCTAATTAATCTTAGTAATTGTCAAGTTTAACTTGGAAATAGGGGCTATTGCTGTCCCTAAAAGCATACCCTGGAGGCAGCAAGCCTGGAGCTGGTAACAAAATCTGGACAGACTGGAAGATTAGAAGCCATCTGGGGGCTTTGGCACAGGTTCTCCCTTTCCTGGGGAGAAATGGGAAGTTGGTGAGACAGTGGGACAGGACCACCCTGAAAAGGAAAGGATATGCAGAACGGAAGGCAAACTCAGAAACTCGTGCCTACATTCAAAAGAAAAATTCGCCCTGGTGCTGTGGTGTGAGGAAGGATGTTTCATTTAACACGAGAGCTGGGAAGAGCCAGAGGCGGGAGCCCCCTGGTGAGTCCTGCTTGACCTCCCACTTGACTTGTGGCACCTCGCCTGTGACAGAGAAGAGACCATGTGTCACATCCAGACCTGCACTTGGGAGTGTTGAAGTGTTAGTCCCATAATCCAGCCTGCAAGCAGCCAGTGAGATGGATGCTCTGGGCACAGTGCAAATTCCAGCCCCTTCGATAAATCGTCTGTGGTCTGGGGCTTGGCCTGACCAAAAGGTGCAGACTGGGATTAAGATTCCAGAGCAGTAAGTGTCTGGGGAGAGGCCCTTTAAATCCTTTGAGGCTCACTGTTGTAACTTGTGGTCTTTATTTAACCACGCAGAAGCTAGATTCTTTTCTATTTCGGCTCAGTTTAGTGGACAGCCTGTCTCCCTAATGGCCTGAAATATAAATACTCTGCAGGCCAAAGTGAGGTATTTCCCCACACAGTGCCAAAGGCTGATCATCGAATCTCCTCTACAAGGGTAAACTCTAAATACCATGAATGTTTAGTTACAAAAAAAAGAATCTAGCCATTTTATCTGCCCCTCATCTGGACCACCTAAAGAAATTGGTTCACTGCCTGTGGGGCAGGAGGATCCTAATCGACTTCATTATGCAGTCTGTTTGCTAGCAATGAAAAATGCAAGGATCTCATCACAGGACACTTTGAAAATGAGAAAATCATCCCAAGGATTCATTACTTAAGATCTCTTTGCATATGTGTATACCAATTTAATTGGGCAAATTAATTGAGGAAAACGAAATCCTAGGAAGGAGATGTTGTGGTAACTGATTGGCCATCCCGTGATGGGAAAATCTTCCTTCACAAGACTTAATCTTCAGCATCAAGAAGAAACACTGATAGGAGACTGAGAAGTAGTCCCAGAAAATCAGATTTGTAGGGATCAAGAATGGTGGTCCCTGGAAGTAAAATGGCCTTTTCTCTTTCACATGCTGAGTGAAAGAGCTTCCACGAAAGAGCTTCCTCTTGATGAAGCAAATTCTAGAACACTCTCAGCTAAGCTTGTGTGATCCTTATTTATTGTAGAGCCAGAGGTAGAAAAACACATTTCTCAGACTTATTCACCAACATTGTTATTTCTGATTTTCTCTGTAAGTCTTCTACTTAGAACTATGTAAATAGACAAAAATAAATGATTTGTCAAATATTGTCACCACAGATTTCTAAGAAATACCTTTAAAGGAAGAGGCCACCCTAAGCCTAAGAAGTAGCAAGTTGAGAGTCTGAACTGGAAATGGTTTAGACTGGACTATTAACTCCTCTAATAACATCAAGTCATTTGCATGTAGTTTTGTGATGTGTACTTCTTTCATTGGACAGCTGAAAAATGATATCCCTGTTTAGATTTTTGTATTTTCAACAGTTTCAGGACTTCTGATCTCTGTGAGAAGACAGCATCAGAATATCATGTTAGTAAAATGCTATTCAATTAAAAGAACTAAATGAAAAAATAGTAATAGTTAATTCTCTATAAAGGAAAGCCCATTTATTACGACCTTCCACTTTATTTTGTAAATTATTGAGTAGTCAAAATATGCAAAAGTAACTGATAGAATCTGGTTTCTGACCCATTCAGGAAGGATCCCTTTCCTGGAAAGCATGTCCCTCCCAGGAAATAGTGAACAGACCAATCCAGGCACCCCAACCTTGTCCCACCTACCTGCCCAGGTAAAACTATGGACAGACCAATCTTGGCAGTCCTAATCCTTTAAATCTCTGTCCACCATATCCCACATGTGGATTTCTCCCTAGTCAGGAATCTCACCTGACCTGCACTCCAGGTGGAATAAAACCACTTTAATTACACGAATTGGATCTCTGTTTTCCTTTCGTCTCGCATCTCGGAATGATTTTATCCTTGTACGGAATCTTTCAGTAGACAGAATGCTCTAATTAGAACTCTGGCACCTGTCAGCTCCAGCTATTATTAATGTCAGTCTTCTTTGAGTTAAACCTTCAACCACTCACCTCCTTGTATTTTGAAGAATTCAGAAATCATTTCATTTCATCTTTAAGTATTTCATTATGTTCTGGAGTTTATTTATAACTCAAGAAACAGCAGCAATTTAATTTCAGCCATAAAAAACTCTTTCTAAAATACTCTATTTTGAAAAAGATGTCTCCATATTTTTTAAAAAGAATCCTCCTATATTTAATAGAACATCTTCTCTAAAATGATTTTTATGAATCTGATTGTTTTTCAGGGGAGGGGAAGGAGGAGTGCCTGAAAAGGACCTTGCAAATTTAAGTGTGCTCCTAAAATGTGACTGATTGATATTTAAATAGTATACCAAGGGGAGGAGCCAAGATGGCGGTCTGTAGCCAGCTTTCTGCAGACGCTCCTGTCCAGAAGGAGAGTTAAAGGACAGAAATTTAGCAAGAAAGCCAACGGTTTGGAGCTGAGTCAAGAGACAAGGTTGAGGAACGCACATCAA
>CAUYON010159451.1:0-16696 GCA_963573935.1 Arctocebus calabarensis | reverse complement strand
CAGAGCCTCAAGCTGTCACCCTGGATAGAGTGCTGTGGCATCACAGCTCACAGCAACCTCCAATTCCTGGGCTCAAGCGAGTCTCTTGCCTCCACCTCCCAAGTAGCTGGGACTACAGGAGTCCGTCACAAGGCCCGGTCTTTTTTTGGTTGTAGCCATCATTGTTGTTTGGCAGGCCTGGGCTGGATTCGAACCCGCCAGCTCAGGTGTATGTGGCTGGCACCTTAGCCTGTTGAGCCACAGGCACCGAGCCAAGGAGTTTCTTAACTAGATGTTTGCATAGCAACTCATTTGTCTGTTTGATAGCATCTTGATAATTATACATCTATATGTGTTATTATTTGTTTAATATATATCTCTCAAAACACCAGACAGTCACCTTGAGAGGAACCACTTCTATCAGTGCCCCGCACAGTTCTTAGCACAGACTAGACACTCAAAAGATAGTTTTTCAATAAACTATGTTACTAAAAACAAACAACAACAACAAAAATAAACAGGATACAAAGCAATGAAAATAAAAATAAAAAGATTTTTAAAGAAAAGTTTCTCCTTAATCAAGCTAAGTAAGCAGTCAACTCTCCACTCACCCTTTGTCTATACCAGCAGTTCTCAACCTGTGGGTGGCGAACCACAGGAACTGTATTAATGGGCCACAGCATTAAGAAGGTTGAGAACCACTGGTCTATACCCTCATCAAATATTGTTATTTTCTTCATAGTAATTACCACCATCTAAAATTATATCCCAGATATTTATTTACATGTTTATGTCCTGTCTCCCTGCCTGTCCCCACCACCAGAATCTCTGCAATGGATTAGCTCCACGACAGCCAGTGGCTTTGGATATTACCAATGGCCAGCACAGCACCTACAGAGTGTTTCGTAAATATTTGTTCAGTAAATGAACAAAGGTTCTAAAATTTACATCTGTGGCCATGAACACTCACCCGAGTTCCAGGTGTATTCTTGAACCTGTTTTCGGGACAACTTCACCTGGATCCCCCGTGGTCCTTTTATATTCCATATAACCAAGCTCAATATATCCAAAATTGATCTTACTATGGCCAAAGTCTTCCCCTAAAATGTGTTCTTCCTTCTTTTGTCTCTTATTTTACTGGAAATGAAATTTGACAGGGTTGAAACTCATTTCTCCCTGGAAGCCTTGGATATTCCCTCCTTGGTTTTCTCCTCCTTTTCTAGTTGTTCCTTGTCACTTTCTATGCTCTCCTCACACCTACTTTTTTCTTTTTTTTTGAGATAGAGCCTCAAGCTGTCATCCTGGGGAGAGTGCCGTGGCATCACAACTCACTGCAACCTCCAACTCCTGGGCTCAAGCAATTCTCTTGCCTCCACCTCCCAAGTAGCTGGGACTACAGGTGCCTGCCACAAAGTCCTGTTATTTTTTGGTTGCAGCCATCATTGTTGTTGGGCGGGCCCAGGCTGGATTCGAACCTGCCAGCTCAGGTGTATGTGGCTGGCACCTTAGCCACTTGAGCCACAAGTGCCGAGCCCACACCTCCTTTTTAAATGTGAACGAAACATTTAATATTAATGCAATACATCAGAGGCTCTATCCCACAGTTCTTGCTATAAAAGAAAGGAAAAACAAATATGGAATGGGGGGCAGCAAGGAAAACCCCATGAAAGTGAATTGAAATGGAGAGATTGGTGTAAACCTATGACATTTCTAAAATGTGTGTGTGCACGTATGTGTGTGTATAGCTACATGTGTGCAGATGTGTGTATGTACAATGAAAACATACATTTCTCAGCTCTGTCTGCTGTAAGAACCTGGAAACAAAGATACTTCAGGGACAATGAACCCCATTCAACAGCCAGATGGCTGTTTCTAATACTGGTTGCCACTAAAAGGAACCATGGATCCCTGGACAAGTAGCTGGTTCTAGAGCTGGGGCACAGAAGGTATAAGATGAACCGGAAAGATGTTTTTCTGCTGGAAAGTAAGAAAGTACTCAAGAAAATAATAGAGGTATGTCACAAGGCCACAGGAGTTTAAAATCTGGGGAAATTTGAGCACCCAAACTGTAAAGTAAAACAAGAAATGATGAACCTTTAAAAAATAAGAATCAGTTACTCCATACTTACAATAAATAGATAAATTAAAAGTGGCATAGAAGGCAGGGCTTTTGCTTAGCAGTGGTTCTCAACCTTCCTAATGCCAGGGTGTATTTTCATTGTTACAAGGAAGTCGCGCCCCACAGGTTGAGAGCTGCTGGCTTAGAGAATGCAAAGGACTAAAAGGCAAATGCAGCACAGAGCTAGAGCTCCCAGACATTTATTCCTTAACCATTCACAGTCACCACTGGATTATCATCAGCAGAGGCTGAACTTAGGGGAAATTTTGCTGAGAAGAGGATATTTGTGTGGATTTGTGTTTCCTGATAGATGATTTATTAGCAGCAAAACAGAAAACATTAACTATGTAGTGAAACTGGATACCTTATCTAAGTGATTGAAATTAAATATCCACCAGTGAATGGGGCAGATGGGTATAATTTGCCTTTGGATGTGATATCCTGAGAAGATCACATTACTTATGTAATATTCTGACAGGAGACATATAACCTAAATCTCATCATGAGGAAAAATAAGAAAAACCCCAAAGAAGGAACCTTCTATTTTAAAAGGGCTGGGGAGGGCTGTAATCTTTTTTAAAATGTCAATATCAAGAGACAATGAAAAGGTGAGAAGCTGATCCACATTAAACAAGACCAAAGAGACATAAGAACTAAATGTAATACGTGATCCCAGACAGGATTCTGTACTAGAGAAGGAAAAGCAATCCTACAAAGGATATTACTGGTTCATTAACAAATTAAAATGCAGATGGTAGATTAGATCATAGAATGGTATGGGTGTTAAATTTACTGAAGCTCATAACTGTACTGTGGTTATATAACAGAATATTCTTGTTCTTAGGAAATACTCACTGAAGATGTAAAGGGTAAAGGGCTATGATGTAGGCAATTTACTATCAAATGGTTCAGAAAAACTATACGTATATGTGCACAGAAAGAGCAAAGGATAAAGCAAATGGATTAAATGTTAACAATAGATGAGGCCAGGTAAAGGATATATGAGAGTTCTTTGTCCTATTCTTTGCACTTTTCAGTAAATGTGAAATGATCCCCAAAAGGTTTTTCTTAAAGTAGTTAGGTGGTACTCTTGGCCCACTTTTCTCCAAATTCTACACATCTCCTGAGAAATCACACCCACACTAATGCCTATGTCTCACACTACATCAATCTTTATATCTACTCAAAGCAGTACTCTGAAGTTCCCAAACTCTATTTCCAACTCACTTCTAGACATCTCCACTCAGATGTGCCTGAATTTAAATACCTATTTTATTATGAAGGCATCTTCTTGATTCTCTGAGTACCAGTCTCCCCTCAGCTACTCAGCAAGGACCTGGGAGTTATACCTCCTCTTCCACCTCTGGTAAACAGGAGCCACATCAGAAAAATGGGAGCTGCATGCCACCCCCTGTCCCCCACTCTCTCCTATTCAACTCAGTTCCTGATTCTAATCTCTGACAAAGCTTCAATTACCTCCGGAATCCTTCTTGCAAGAGGAACTGACAAACATTGTTTTTGAGGTGCTAGTCACTGCAGTTCAGGAAGACTGAACCCAAGGAGATTGGAAAAAATGGATGAGCTAATCTACTCTGTCTGCTACACATCCCCCTACTATTGTCACCACTGTTGCTCATCCATGTGGCTAATACCAGTTGATCCTAGTCTTGCAAAACTCCATCCAAGTGTCACCTTCACTTTAGTTTCCTGATTCCTTACAGAATGAATTTTGCAGCCTGTCCCTCCCCTGTATTCCTCCATTATAATACTTGCCACGTTGAATTATAATCATTAATCTTTGAGTCTATATCCTGCTCTAAATATTAATAGAATGCATTTACACTGCCTAGCACAGTGCTGGGATGGAATAGGGGCTCATATATGTTCACTGAATGGATGAACAAACAGCAATACAGTCATGTGCCACATGATGTTTCTGTAATGACCACATGTACAATGGGTATATAATGGGAGTCCCATAAGATTGTAATAGAGCTGAAAATTTCCTATCTGATGTCATAATGTCTTAGTGCAGTGGTTCTCAACCTTCCTAATGCCATGACCCTTTAATACAGTTCCTCATGTTGTGGTGACCCCCAACCACAAAATAATTTTCGTTGCTACTTCGTAACTGTAATTTTGCTACTGTTATGAATCATAATGTAAATATCTGATATGCAGGATGTATTTAAGCAACCCCTGTGAAAGGGTCATTTGACCTCCAAAGGGGTCATGACCCACAAGTTGAGAACCGCTGTCTTAGTGCAACACACTACTCCTGTGTTTTGGTGATGCTGGTGTAAACAAATCTACTGCACTGCCAGTCATATAAAAGTATAGCACATACAATTATGTATAGTACATAATGCCTGATGTTAATACATGACTATAGTGTTGGTTTATTTATTTACTATACTATGCTTTTTATCATCATTTTAGACTCTAATCCTTCTACCTATTAAAAAAAGTTAACTGTAAAATATCCTTCAGCAGGTCCTTCAGGGTTACTCCAGAATAAGGCATTGTTATCAGAGGCGATGACAGCTCCATGTGTGTTACTGTCCCTGAAGACCTTATAGGGGGCAAGATGTGTAGGTGGAACACAGTGATACTGATGATCCTGACCCTGCATAGGCCTAGGCTCTAGGATAATGTGTGTGTTTGTGCCTTAGTTTTAAACAAAAAGATTACAGAGTTAAAAAATAATAATTTTGAAAATAGATTAAAGCTTAAAGAATAAGGAAATGTATTTGTTCTGCTGTACAATGGATTCATGTTTTAAGCTAAGTGTATTACAAAAAAGAAAGTTAAAAAACTCTAAAAGTTTATAAATTAAGCTAAGGCTAATTTATTAAGGAAAAAATATTTCCTTATATATTTAATGCATCCAAAGTGTATGGCATTTCTAAAGTCTAGAGGAGTTTATAGTAACATAGTAGGCCCTCACAATCAATCAACACTCACTCACTGACTTACCCAGAGCTACTCAGAGTCCTAAAAGATCCATGTATGGTCTCCAGATGTACCATTAATTTGTTTTGCTGTTGTTGTTGTTGTTTGGGATACGGTCTCACTCTGTTGCCCTATCTAGAGTGCATTGGTATTCTCAAAGCTCAATACAACCTCAAATTCTGAGGCTCAACTGATCCTTGTTTCATCCTCTGAAATAGCTGGGGGCTACAGGTGTACTCCACTATGCCCAGCTAATTTTTCTAATTTTTTGTAGAGACAGAGTCTCTCCACGTTTCTGAGGCTGTGAACTCTTAGCCTCAATCCTCCTGCCTCCGCCTCCCAAAATGCTAGGACTACAAGCATGAGGCACTGTGCCCAGCACAGATGTACCATTGCTTATCTTTTATACCTTATTTTTACTGTACCTTCTCTATATTCAGATATGTTTAGACACACAAATATGTACCATTGTGTTACAATTGCCTACAGTAACATGCTGTATAGGTTTATAACCTGGGAGCAACTGGCTATACCATATAGCCTAAGTGTGTAACAGGCTATACCACGTAGGCTTATATCAGGACACTCTATGATGTGACAAAACTGCCTAACGACACATTTCTCAGAATGTATCCCAGTAATTAGTAACACATGTCTGTGTAACCTATATGTATAACCTAAATATTCCAGGCATCACCCCTAGTGTTAAAATTTTGGTCCACAAACACTAGCACTGACAGGTGGGAGTTTCTGGGTAAGGCTTCCTCGGTTGTCTGAGTCAACAGTACTACCCCTCTGGTCTTTCCATTTTCCCTTCTTGTATGTCTTTAACACTGTGGTCCTCAACCCCTAGCCCATTAGGAACCAGGCTGCACAGCATCACAGCCTGAGCTCTGCCTCCTGTCCCATCCCTCCATCCTCCTCCATGCCATAGGACATGGAAAAAATTGTCTTCCATAAAACAGTCTCTGGTGCCAAAACAGTTAAGGACTGTTGCTTTAATAGACGCAGAAGCAGGGGCAGGAGACATTAATGGAGCTGCTGCCTATGGCTGCAACCTCCCTATCCCCTCCCTCAGTGCCCAGACTGACAGTGCGCAAACTCACTGTGCACCTGGCCCCCTGCTCTGCCAGCCAGCCAGCCACTGATCAGCACTCTGGACAACAGCTTCTACTTTACTCTTAAGCTCCAGTTGAGATACAGCCAGTTTGTCCTGTGCAGGTCTTGGTTTCTTCTTTTGTTAAGAGAGGGGCATGACTGAACAAATACTAATATCCTTTTCAGATCTAATATTCTATGATTCCATAAATGTCACCCTCCCTCAATATCAAACCTTGCTTTTCTTCTGTGGGGGTCGCTCTTCCTCACTTTATGCAGATCATATCTTCATTCATGGTCAGGTGCATAGCCTGAAGCCTTTCTCTCTCACCCTGGGTCACTCCTACCTCTCATCCTCATATGAGCCTTTGATCATGCTCTCAATGTACAGAGTCCTCCTAGAGTTGCAGGTTGGACCTGCTGAGTGAACTCAACAAGCTGTAAACAACTTCAGGGCTGGAATCATGATTTATGTTGAAGAAGCATCAGACATAGGAGGGGACAGGAGAGGAGACAGGTGCAGCAGCATCACTCATGACAGGTTAGAGGATCTACTCTAGCAGGTAGATCAGCCTCTGCTTCCTTAGACTTCTCGGCCACCACACTGGAAAGGATTGCAGGACCAATCACTGGAGTCACACTTCTTGCTTATATGACACCCAGATATCAATGAGTCACCCTGAGGGCTGAATGACCAGAGGCTATCAGCTTGGGTGATTTTTGCCTCAAGTGTCTCCAAAGCATTGCTCACTAATCACTAAAAATGCTGTTTCCTTCCATACCCAGGGACTCATTGATCACAAGACATACACAAGTACAGATTAGATTGCTAGAGGGGTTCCCAGAGAAGACAAAGATTGTGCCACTCTTAACTCTTATATCACACCTGGCAAGCATATTATGGCTAACCCCTCTCTAGAAGCTAGGTGCTGGTCTGAAAGACCCAGTGTCAACTCATAGAAAGAGAACATTTTTCATTTATGACTAAGCCTAGGCACCAGAAAGAGGAAGAGAAAATTCCATTTGCCACTGCCACAAAAGCACGAGAGGAAAGGCAGATTACTAATCCCCTTGAGAGATTAAGCAAGGGAGGTGCTGATTCTACATAGGCCCCAGGCACAGGGGCCACTCAAGTACAGGTTCACACTGACGAGAGCCTTACTGCCAAGGTCTTCATCAAATTTGGCTTTGTGGCTGAGCCTAAAGCACGTGCATATCTTATATTGTCCTCTTCTCAGTGGTCTCATTAGCTCTGAAAAAAATTCCCTGATGGTACTAAAGCTAGTCCCTCAACGCCTCTAACAACAAAAGGGAGCTATTTTACCTTAAGTCCAGTCTAGTCATATTCCCAGGGACCTAGAGAAACAAAGCACAGCCCATTGGTTAGTACAGCTAAAGAGATGACTAATGGGAGAAAATTATATTAGCAAAAAATTAAATATTTTGCTCTGAAAGTACATATCTTACAGTCTCTTGTTCAGTCAGCTGTTTGAGCATTTACTGTGTACTGTGTAAGGCTATATGAAAAGGCCTGAAAGCCCAAAGATGAATGGGGCATGGTCATGACCTTGAGGGGATTATAAAGTAGACAAGGAGACAGGAAAGTAACTGAAAACTGAAAGTGTGTCCAAGGTCAGTATGAATAAACTGCTGAAGGACCTCAGAGGATGAAGCACCTAGACATCCCTTGGGTCTCACAAGCATCAGCATGGAAGAAGTGACATTTCAGTTGAGTCTTAAAGGATAGAACCATACTACGGAGGGTCAGGATTGGGGAGGTACTTTATAGATGAAGGGAACAGTGCTCCTAAGCATCCTAGATTTGGAAAATGTACACACCAGGGCATACAAGGCAGGGCTTACAAAACAACACCAAGCCAATGAAGTTTGGCCTCCAGACTCATCTTAAATCGCATCTCAGTTGGCTGAGGCTCCCTGTTGGGCAGCTACCCCAGAAAAATAAACAGGACACCAGGGCAAGACATCCCCAAAGTGCCTGTGAAATTACCTGGAAGGCTTCATTTTCAGAGGCTTGGTGGATGTTCAACAAAGAAAAAAGACAATGGACCCTACTCTAAATATTAAACCTCCAAATACAGTATTTTGGCTATCGACAGCCCAGCCTCAATTAATATAAAATTTATGTGTAAATCCACATTAAAAACACATTTGTGTAAGGTAGTATCAATATTCAGATTCCTTCTTTCAGATATAAAAGAGATACCTTTTGGTCCCTTGGCAGTAAACTGTGCTGATGGATGAATTTATACTGAACCAGAGATGGTCTCCTTGCTAAAGTCAAGGGACAAGGTTTCCTTCTTGTAAGGGTCGTTGGCCTCCAAGCTTCCTTTTCAGGGCACCCTACACTGTGACTCTGTCAGCCCCTTTGATAGATTATCCAAGAGCTCTGGGGTCCCAGGAGAAACTGGCTGTCACTACACAACTCCTATAAAACTAACTTGTAACAATAGTCCATTTTGTAATTTTTGGTATGAAATAGCTGGGCTGCTGAGAAAGTGGACACCTTCTGAGAAATTATGAGGCAGTCAGTTACCTCCAAAGAGAAGACTACCTGGACAAGGACCCCCTTCTTCCCCAGCCTGTGCCAGAAACACAACCCCCTATGTTTCTCAGCAGGCGACATCTTTTCAGTATTCCATGTTGCCCTCTGCTGGGAGACAGCACAGACAGCAGAAAGGGTCCAGGCCATTTGCACCATAAAAACAAACGGGTTTGATTTCTGATTCTGCTGAGACTGACTTCGGGCCTTGGCCCATCAATATCATCTCACCAAGCCTCCATTTCCTCAACTACAAAACAGTAGTGACAATCAAGTAAAATAACGTAAGGGAAATGCTAATTCTCTGCCTCATAGTAGGTGCTTGATAAAAGACAGTCATTCTCAGTGTGTGACACACCTTCTAGGGGTAGGACACAATTATAAGAGGGATTTACCTAACAAATGCAGTCAATGTAACCTGGTTTCTTATACCCTTGATGAATCCCCAACAATAAAAAAAAAAAAAAGACAGTCATTTTCCCTTCTGTTTACAGCAACATTTGTGATCAAGAAACACTGGAGTTAGGCTCAGCACTTGTCGCACAGTGGTTAGGGTGCTAGCCACCATGCACTGAGGCTGGTGGGTTCAAACCCAGCCCAGGCCAGCTAAACAACTATGACAACCGCAACTAAAAAAATAGCCGGGCATTGTGGGGGGTGCCTGTACTCCCAGCTACTTAGGCTGAGGTAAGAGAATGGCTTAAGCCAGTGGTTCTCAACCTTCCTAATGCCACAACATGGGTCACCACAACATGAGGAACTGTGTTAAAGGGTCACGGCATTAAGATGGTTGAGAACCACTGGCTTACGCCCAAGAGTTTGAGGTTGCTGTGAGCTGTAACGCCACAGCACTCTACCAAGGGTGACATAATGAGACTGTCTCAAAAAAAAAAAAAAAAAAAAAAACACTGGATTTAAATCCAGAAGTCCTCAGTCTAATTTCCAGTTCTGCTACTTAACATTCTTGTGGCGGATGGGAGGAAGGTAGGGGTGGGGGGAAGGTGTGGTGCCTAATGTTATACTTCTAGCACTTTGCAAGGCTGAGGTGGGAGGATCACTTGAGACCAGGTGTTTGAGACCAGACTAAACGGGCTAAACCATGGCACATTTAAATTATGTTGATCAAAAAAAAAAGAATAAAAAAAAATACCTGTGCTTTAAACTTCTTTTGAAAATAATGATCTTTAAAAATTTTCGCGGCACATCTAAGATTCTCTCACAACACACCAGTGTGATGTTCACCAGTTGAAAATCACTGGTCTAGGGCATGACTTATGGACATTTGTGGCATAGATGGGAGATACCCAAAAGGGAGGGGAAAAGTGCAGAAAATCCTTACAGTTCAGTGGTGAGATAAGCTTCCCTCCACGTTCTCCCTCCATCTCTTTCACCATGATCCTCTCTGATTTGCGTGGTAATAGTTTAAATAAGGTTCAGTCTCATTACCTCACAACACACCTCATACACTGTCTAATACCCTGGGACCAGGACCCAAGGAAAATTTTTCTATGACTCCTTCTGATCTCAATTCTCCTTTTCCTTTCTTAGAGTATCTAGCACAGGCAAACTGGAAAACATATTTTAGGGAAGAGGGTGTACAGACACTGAATGTTGAATTTAGCACATTTGCATTAACATTGTCTGTTTCTCAGTTCTAAGTGTCCCTAAGGGAATGAAGGGAATCTTTTAGTTCCAGTTGGGAACACTCACAGCTTTATATATATCCAAACACTTAAAATTATTAATCAGAAATTGACTTGCTTCTTTGTCTATTTAGCATCTTCTCAAAAGTCAAAAGCACAGGAATTATTACTCATAACAAGATAACTGGGTCTTCGGATCTTTTGATTCTGCCCATAGCCACTTAGAATTAACAATCATAAGA
The DNA here is from genome assembly GCA_963573935.1 of Arctocebus calabarensis. Classification (NCBI taxonomy): domain Eukaryota; kingdom Metazoa; phylum Chordata; class Mammalia; order Primates; family Lorisidae; genus Arctocebus; species Arctocebus calabarensis. The sequence continues at coordinate 6,103 of CAUYON010159451.1, read as the reverse complement.
TATCCTATATTTAGAGGAAGCAAGGTAAGAAAACTAAGGAAGTCTATTATCATTATTTAGTTCAGTTTGATGTCCTGAGATACTTTTCCAGAAGACCATGAATCCTGATTTTAAGAATAAGTCAATAGCTTACTTCTGGAGTTTGAAACAGTAGTTATGGAAGTTCCAAGCCCACCCACTAACCCCACACAAAAAAACATTTTCCAGTGACGCTGCCCACACACAAACACATACACACACAATTCCAGGCTAAGAAACTTGGATTGTACTGAAGTGGTTAAAACTCTGATGTATTTCTGATGTTGTTACAACACTGATGGATTTAAGCTGATAGATTGATATATAGAAATACTATCTCCATCCGTTTCATTCACCATTTACATTCACTCTATTTTTGTCTAGATATAGATACCAATAAGGAAACACACAAGTCAAGTCTGATGTTCCATAGTTTATATTATCATCATTTGAACACGTCTTCTGTACTATTTAAGCTTGCTCACTGTAAATATTCCAGGTCACCTACCCACTCATTCAGAACACTTAATCAAATTTGGGTGTACCTCAAACCCTCTAAAACAGACCACTATGATAAAATAACCGAAAGACATATGTTAGTCCAGTTAGTAACCAAGCATCTGCCTTTCGGGTCCCAAAACCTCTATGAACAGTAAGAGCAGATGGGAGAAAGAACAGAGACACTGACTGATACTGTTTGAACACAAGTTTTTGATACCTCTTTTCCAGACTGCCTGAATAATAAGTTGCCTTTCCTTAAAGAGCAGAGTTAACTGCTTATGCCAAGAACCAGAGGGCAGAAAGGCACCCAGCCCAGCTTCAGCTGAACCTCCACCACTATACTGTGAGAACAACAAAATTTTGGAATCTTCCTCCTCCTCCCTATCACTACAAAGGCAGAAACAGCTGGGAGCAAATCTCTGCACTAGTTCCTTATATCCAGGCAGACTCAGAGCTTACTATTCAAACTCCGCTCTGTAAGAACCTAGGCTCTTATTTCTTAATGAAATTTCAAATTTGAAGAAAAAACAGCAGTCATTCACTCACAATCTCAGGCCAATCTTATGCAGACAGGTTAAGGCAGGGTAAAGCAAGAGGTCCATTTTAACCCTATCTGGGCCAAAAGCCGATCACCCAGGATATCCCTAAGATCAAAGTGGGGCTCAGAGCCCTCTGTAGGATGGTCACAAGTTATATGTTTAGTCTAGATAGCATAGCATCATCTCCAGGTCCTAACTAGACCAACCTTTCCAGTGCCAGAATGAACTCACTATTCCTTGCCCCTTTGTACTGTAAATAATTTGTCACTATTTCAAACTTCCTGGTCCCTTTTCAGCCTGGCTTTGTCCCCAGAGAATTGGGGCAACAACATGCCAAACTCTGATTATGATAACATGTAGAAATTAGCCACTCTTGTGCGTGTTCTGAAATTGTCCAAACTCCCTTTGGAGTCACATTTCCTCCTAGCTTAAAAGTGCTAAGAGCATAATATTAAAACAAAAAATATATTTAAAGATTCTTAGTACTTCCTCAGCTTTTCCACCGCTAAGTCCCACCCTCTCTTCCCTCATCCTCTGACATACACTCCACCCCACGATGCCATCCCAACACTTTCAGTATCTTTAAGGGCCGAAAGCTAAAGCAGCATTAATGGCATTTGGCAGAACATCCCATCCCACAGTGAAGATTCCTCCCAATTCAACACAGTGAAGAAATAAATGATAATCCAAGAGAATAGGCAGTAAAAACCAGAGCCTGCCCCCTTCCCACATAAAAGAGGCACAGAAATTACAAGAGTTAATGAAAATGGCATCATCTCTTGCCGGACAGCCACCAACTCCCACTGGTTGGCAGCCGCATTATCACTTCTTTCTCCTCTGGACTGAAGTGTAGGATAGTCAGTATGGCTGTGAGAGTCTGCTGGCGGCCCAGGGAGTCAGGTAAAGTCAAGAAGCGGTAGATGATGTTTTTGAGGTACTCTAGGTTGGCTCCCTCCCTGCTCTGATCCCTGATATTCTTTTCAATGTGGCTCTGCAAGACCCCAACCTCCTCACGATGCCGCTCACCCTCCTCCAGCAGTCGGTCCTGCAGCTGGTGCAACTCCACTTCCAGCCTGTGCTTCTGCTTCTTCAGCGATGTGATCTCCACCTCCTTGCGGGCCAACTGCTCGGCATAGAGGAAGAAAGTGGGCTCACTGGCTGCAGCAAGATGTAGTGCTTGGGTCAAGCTATCTGGGGAAGATGTATTGGCCGGATCCCCAGGAACCCCACCACCCACAGGGCTTCTGCGTCCTGGCAGCCCGGAGGACAAGGCCATAGAACGCAGTTGCTCCAGCTCCAAGTCCTTCTCAGCGAGGACAGCCAGGGCACGATCCCGCTGCTTGTGCAGCTCCTCCTCAAGCTTCAGTGTGCGGTCCCTGAAGTCTAGCTGACTTCGCTCCAGCTCCTGCCGGTGGAGCTGCTGCAGCCGGGCCAGCTCCTGCTTCCAGTTCTCAGCCTCCTGCTGGTGCTGGTGCTCAAGTTCTTCACAGGACAGCCGCAAGGAGATGTACTTCTCCTTCAACTCAGCAAGCTGTTCCTGGGATGCCTCCAGCTCTTTTGCCAAGTTACCATCTTTGGTATTCTTGCTCTTGAGAACAACCTGGGCCCTCATTTTGTACCTCTCAAACTCTTCCTTCAGCTGTTTCAGCTCCTGTTGGTAGTAGAGTGCAGTAGCCTTCTCCCCATCAGCAGCCTCTGAGCTGGGCATTATCTCCAGATCACAGAGCTTCTCCACATCCAAGGTCACCTGGCTTTTCCTGGCTGCAACCTGCAACAGCCTCTTCAGCTTTTCCATCTTATCCTTCAGGACATTGACATCCAGACTGGACTCCTCTCCATGGCTGTCTAGAGAGGAACGGCTGGAGGCTGCTAGAGCCAATGTCTTATTCTCCAGGTCCAGCTGCAGAACACGCTCTTTCAGCTTCTGGATGGTCAGCTGGTCCTTCTGCTTGGCTTTCTCGTAGGTGCCCAGCAGATCAGACACTTCAGATATTTGATTCTCCAGGGCTGCTACCCTCTGCTCTTCCACCTGAGATTGCTGACGGAGTTGATCCTCTGCAAGGGCTGTCTGCAAAACAAGGGAACAGACAAAAATACATCCAGAAAAGCCACAAAGCCTTATACCAAACTGTGAGAAAGCAAGAGAGGGAGCAAAAGGGTCACAGGTTTAGGATGGCCTAGCAGGAATGGGAACTGGGGGGTTTTCTGTTGATTCAGGAGTTAACAAAAATTCCTATAACCTGCTTGGGTTCTGCTCCAAGTCATATATTATACCAAACGATACTGAGCACCTGTTGTTTTGCTTTAGAACTTTCACTTTTCCCCTAACTCATATATAAAGTGTACTCTCTTCTCTTGGTTATCATGTGCTTCCCCAAATCCTATTAAGAAATGATACAACATTCCTTTCCTCGTTCTATATTCCTGGAAGTTCAAAACTGAGTTGGTGCTCTCTCTCCATGTAGAAAAGAGGCACATTAAAATAGCACTTTTCCAAAACAAGCAAATCTTGACTAAAAGCAATTATAAGAGGTTATTTTTTCTGAGAAAAGGGGATTTGCCTTCAGCCACCTTACTTATAGGTACATACCTACAGGCATACACATCACCTTTCACTGTACAACTGCCACTATATTGTTTCATAGAGCACAGCTGGTAAAATGCCAATGCCCAAGAGCTCAGAGCTGTCTGGCTCCAACCCAGTCTACATTCTGAAACTCCATATCCTGGTGGAGGCACACCCTGTGGATATCATCAACACTATACAGAAGAGGATCTCCGAGGACTCACTAGTGGAACCTTCCAGGCAGCATCAAAAATGACAGTGCAGCCACTTAGTTCTGTCAAAAGAGAAAAATAAAAACTATATTCTAATTGTAGGTCAAGTGACTAATATTTGAAGGAGATGAGGATAATTACCTTTCTCATTTCCTGCTGCAACTGAACCTGGAAATGGCTCTTAAGGCGGGCAGCCTCTTCCTGAAGTTCTTGCAGCCGAGGGTCTGGCTGACTCTTCTCATCTCGAACAGCCTGCAGCTCACCTTTCAGCTCCTCTACCTCACGGGTCAGCTGCTTGGTCTGCAATTCAAACCCTTCCATCTGTTCAGCTGCATATGCCCGCCCTGCCAGGGCTTCTCGCGTCTCTTCTAACCGAAGCTCCAAGTCCTGGCGCTGGGTCCGCTCCTCCTGCAGCAATTTCTGGAGCTCACGAAGCATTAAGGCATGATCACTCTGCTCTTGGGCCCTATCATGCTGCTGTGTGATAAGTCGGGCTTTGGTTTCTGCTATCTGCTCCTGCAGCCCCTTCAATTCTCCCTCCAGACGGCTCCTCTCTTCCTCTGCCTTTTTATTGGCATCCTCTAAGTCCTGTTTCATTTTCTTCTTGTCAGCCAGATAAGAAGCCTCCATGCGGGACTTCTCCTGGGTGACTGTAGCCAAAGAGCTGGTCAAAGTAGCCAACTGAGTCTTCAGCTGGTGCAGTCTTTTGTCCACCTCCCCACCTGCAAATGGTCCATCCCCACTGCTACTGCTAACACCACTCTCTGACCCACTGGCCTCTTCAGACTTTGGAAGTGGTGGTCCACGGGCAGCTCTGTCATCCTCTATACCAAACTCACCCTTGGTGCTGGTGAGACTGGTTGCAGTATCCAAGCTGGTGGCAGTGCCAGTGCTGTCCTCACTATGAGTGGAGCACCGGTCATCCACAGAGTCAGGAAAGGGGAGGCCTGGAGACTGGACACCTGTGAGGCCCACATCTGCCTCGTGGGACACTGACAGCACCTTGATGCTGGCCTCTAATGCCTCCTTCTCCTTCAGGAGGCTTTTATAGGCGCGGACCACATCCTTGAGCCGTGCCTGGTACTGGAGGAGCTGTTTCTTCTGCGTCTCTATGGTCTCCAGCAGGTCCTTTTTGTTCGGGCCGCCCCCGAAATTCATCCCAAACTTCTCCATGGCAGTTCCGAACGAAGTGCTTCACGTCAGCCTTCTGGCAGCCCGAGGAAGGGACTAGAAGACGTGGGTGGGGGCTTAAAGAAACAGGGAGAGGGATGTCCAGCTGCAGCCCGCACATCCGCTCCACCCAGCTGTCTGCGACCAAAAGCAGGTTGGTGGGACAGCCTTGCCAAAGCGTCCACAGGGTCCCAGGCCCGGAAAGCTGGATCGGGTACTACCCGGGAGGCCGGCGACGCTGCCAGGGCTCTCCCTCTAAAACCCAAAGCGAGTACGCACTCTCCGCTGGTCCGGGCCACGTCAGCCAGGGCCAGGTCCCTGGGCCCACGGTCAGCCAAGGGTTTACGCTGAGCACAGCTCCATCCAGACGTCCTAACTACAGCCGCCCAACGGCAACGGCGCTTCCGGGTTCGCTGGAAGTGACGTTAGCGCGACGCCTCAGGCTCCACCCCCAGTGGCAGCGAGGTGGGTGGGGGCTGCTTCCCAGTGGGTGCCAAACAGAAGAGGACCCGCCATGGGAAGAGCGGAGCAAGCTAAGTTCAAGACGCGGGAGTGAGCGCGCCGAAACTTAACCTTGGACTGTGGTCAGAGAGCAACAGAGGGCAACGTCGCACTGCTTTCTCACTTAGAAGCGTCCAATAATTTGGGGCTCAGGACTATGCCCATGAAGCATAGTCCCATTTAGACCACGAAAACTGCAGCCCTTTCTAGCACAGTCCTTGCCAGCTAGTAGGTATATGGTAAAATAGTTCCGACCCTTCGTTCTGCCGAGTTGAATCAGTAAATACAGGAGGTGGCAAAAAATGTATACACATTTTAAGAAAGAAAAAAAACTATTAAAATTGTAATACTCGGGCAGCGCCTGTGGCTCAGCGGGTAGGACGCCGGCCGGTTCAAACCTGCCCCGGCCAAACTGCAACAAAAGTCGTAATACTCAATATACAGTAAACTATTTTTTTTTTTTTGTAGAGACAGAGTCTCACTTTATCGCCCTGGGTAGAGTACCATGGCGTCACACTGCTCACAGCAACCTCCAGCTCTTGGGCTTAAGCGATTCTCTTGCCTCAGCCTCCCTAGTAGCTGGGACTACAGGCGCC
>CAUYON010159446.1:0-81739 GCA_963573935.1 Arctocebus calabarensis | reverse complement strand
GCTCAACAGGCTAAGGCATTAGCCACGTACACCTGAGCTGGCGGGTTCGAATCCAGCCCGGGCCCGCCAAACATCAATGACAGCTGCAACCCAAAAATGGCCGGGCGTTGTGGCAGGTGCCTGTAGTCCCAGCGACTTCTCGCTTGAGCCCAGGAATTGGAGGTTGCTGTGAGCTGTGATGCCACAGCACTCTATCCAGGGTGACAGCTTGAGGCTCTATCTCAAAAAAAAAAAAAAAAAAAAAGAGTGAAACTTTTATCACCTTGACTGCTCTATGAAGAGTAGATTGAAGGAATTTTAAATCCATTATCTCATTTAATCCACAAAGTAATCCTTCCAAGAAGGAGGGAAATATTATCTACATTTACAAGTGAGGGAGTTAAAAATCAAGCTCACGAAATTAATAGCTGAAGGTCAAACTTCTAAGAAATGTGGGGCCAAGGACTGACTTTTTGTCTCTTGACTGTCTAATCTACATTTCTTCCTACTATTCACTGCCAGCATAATGATAGCCAGAAGCAAGAGGCCCCTTGTTCTGGGCATTAGAATGAGTGGTTGAGTCTTCTTTTCTAGAGAACTTCATTGCTCCAAGAAATTATTCTGGGCAGCATTGAGGTGTAGACTAGCTGGTGTGGTCTAGGGAACTGTGGTTCAGTTTCTGTTGCCCACCTGGAGGGAGGATTGGCCTGGGACTGAGCAGAAGTACTAGAGAGAGCCTGGTTGGTCCCAAACTCCTGGCCTCACATTTCTTTTTTTAATAAAACCTCCAACGTTCTCTTTTCCTTCTGACATAGTGAAGACTGCTCAGGATACTGATGTGTCCTGAATTGCATTCCTTTCTTCCCAAATAAAATGTTAAATTTAGAAAAAAAAGAAAAAGAGAGAGAAAAGGTGAAGAGAAAAAGTAAGAAAAGGGTACAGGCGTTAAGGTTCCTTCCTCATCCTTTTGACATGAGGAGGAGGGAGAGAGGTAGAATTTCCCTTTAAGATGTTATCAATTGACGATTAAAAACACGGTAGTTATGTCTCCATTTTACCTCAGATCTGTTCTTGTTTTCCTCCCTAGTAGGGCCACCCTAGATACTTCTACTATTGCTTCCTCGCCAGGCTTTTCTGCCTCTTGTATTGACCCTGTATGCAGTCTTCCTCATCCTGCCAGGGTTATGTTTGTCCATAGCAATGTTTCCCCCAACACATTTCCCCTATATGAATAGCATTGCGGAGGCGGGGAGAATGAAACACCAAAACTCGTCAGCCTCGATGTGAACAGCAGATGAAATAATACCTGAGGTATGGGAGATGCCTGGACATAGAGGTATCCGTAGTCATTCATCCCCTTTCCTGTTTCCTTACTTTCTTCTTAGAAAATACACAATATGCTCTTGTGCATCTGAAATACCTGGTTATTTTAACCTGGAAATAGCAAGCCACTGGCTACATTGTGTTTCTAAAGATTTGAATAAGCTGTTCCCACTGGATGATTTTTCTATGAAAATCTGAATTCCTCACTTCTGCTATAAAATAGTAGGTTCTGGCAATCCCAGGCTCCCATTCCCACGTGGCCCCAGTAGGCAGGGGAACCGAGCAGCTGCTGCCCACACTAGAGAAGGCATGCAAACTCTAGTTTGCCACAGCCTTCCAGACTGTCTCACATACAATCTACCATGTTCATTTATGTCACCTGCGTCACTCCGTGATGAGTCATCTCTACCTTAGACCAGGGATAGAGAATTCTTCAGAGGGTTTCACCACATCTTGGAATATTTTTGCCTGCTGTTTGTCCATAACATGGGGCAGGGAGCTTTGATACAACTGTTTGATAATAGCTGAAATGTCAGCCTAAGAAAAGTGAGACCCTGTCTCTACTACAAATAGAAAAACTAGTAGGCATAGTGGTGGGCACCTATAGTCCCAGCTATCCCAAAGGCTGAGACAAGAGGATCTCTTGAGCCCAAGAGTTAAAGCTTCTGTGAGTTAGGACACCATGGCACTCTACCCAGGGTGACAGAGATTCCATCTCAGAAAAACAAAAAAAGGAAAAACATAGTAACCGAAATGTCTCATTAAAATTGTTTTCATTTTTGTTTTCTTTCTTTTCTTTTTTCTTTTGAGATAGAGTCTCACTATGTCACCCTCGGTAGAGTGCCATGGCTTCACAGCTCACAGCAACCTCAAACTCTTGGGCTTAAGTGATTCTTTTGTCTCAGCCTCTCAAGTAGATGGGACCACACATGCCTGCCACAACGCTCAGCTACTTTTTTATTGTAGTAGTCATTGTTGTTTAGCAGCTGGAGCTGGGTTTGAACCTGCCAGCCCTGGTATATGTGGCTGGCACCTTAACCACTGGCTATGGGCACTGAACCTGTTTTTTGAATGTGTACTATGCCTCCCACAAGAATAGCTTTGTGAGGGCAGTATAAATTATTCATCTTCTCCTAGCACAAAATTTGATTTATGATAGAAGGTTTAAAATGAGTGCCCTAGATAATTAAAATAGAGGTACTATGTTAAACTTACTTAATCCTCACACTAATTCTATTATAAAATTACTGTTATTGTGCTCATTTTCACAGAAGCAGAAACTGAGGCTCAGAAGTAGCCCATGCAGTGGCCTGCTTCTAGAATCCTAAAGCATTTCCAAATACTTACAGATCAGTTAAGTCAGACCCCTCATTTGCAGATGAAGGAACTGAATGCCGGAGTTCAAGGAACTTCTCCCTGGTCCCTGATAAGCTGTGACCAGCACATAGGTAGGCTGTCCTTGAACCCAGCCCAGTGTTGGTACCCCAGGCCATCTGCCTCTAGGAACGAGGTATCCAGGCTTGGCTTTCTTTCGCCAACCTCGTTCTTAGTCTTCATAACCAGGCCACAATCAACTTTCTTTTCCCTGAGTCATCCTATCTTGCCACCCAAGGGAGAAATTCTGGGTACATCCCTGGAGCCATCTGAGATGAGATCAAGGAGTTGTGCTCCCTTGACCCCAGGTCCCTAGGGCCAACTCAATTACCCTGTCCTGATGCAGCCTCACCTACCCCAGTGGGAAAAGGTGAGGGTGGAGTCTCCTTGAAAGAGAGAATTTGGTTATTAACCAACAATGAAGACAGGCTTATAAAAGAACAATTATGGGCCCTGTTGTAATTGCTCTCTAATCTATAATTGCCAGGTTTCTCTCCAGCTCACCTTTGGAGACTATTGACCCACTTACAAGCCTCAGGCAGGGCATGGTAGTCCACGCCTGTAATCCTAGCACTTTGGGAGGCCTAGTGGGAGGATTGTTTGAGGCCAGGAGTTCAAAACCAGTCTGAGCAGTATAGCAAGACCCTCATTCCTACAAAAAATAGAGAGATTAGTTGAGTTTAGTGGTGTGTGCTTGTAGTCCCAGTTACTCCAGAGACTGAGGCAGGAGGATTTCTTGGTCCCAGAAGTTTGAGGTTGCAGTGAGGAATGATGATGCCACTGCACTCTAGTTTGGGCAATAAAGTAAGAATATGCATTAAATAAATTAATTAATTAAATAAAACTTGGCTCGGCACCTGTGGCTCAATGGGCTAAGGCGCCAGCCATGTACACCTGAGCTGGCAGGTTCGAATCCAGCCTGGGTCCACCAAACAACAATGACGGCTGCAACCAAAAAAAATGGCCAAGCATTGTGGCGGGCTCCTGTAGTCCCAGCTACTTGGGAGGCGGAGGCAAGAGACTCGCTTGAGCCCAGAAATTGGAGGTTGCTGTGAGCTGTGATGCCACGGCATTCTATCCAGGGCGAAAGCTTGAGGTTCTGTCTCAAAAAATAATAATAATAAATAAAGTAAAATAAAATAAAATAAAACTTTTCTGAAGATTAGGTTAAAACTTTCAAAGTTTTTAAAAAAATAAATGAAAGCCTCAGTCAGAGCTGTTTCAAACACATCAGTGTTCTCTGGTGTATTCACTTCAAGATTCTAAAGGGCCTTTTAGAATCACAACTAGTCTAGAAGGAACCATAGGTATCACAGAGGCTACCTACCCAATGTCCCCTACCTATCCCCCCCAAAAAACTGACATAATACAGATGAGGAACACTGCTTAGAGAAGAAACATGTCTTGACCAGAGTCCTTCAAAATTCATGAATGTACTTCTGTAGATCCTAGAAGATAGATTAAGAGTCCTGGGATAATTTGTGCCCTCAACACTGACCATTCAAGTGCCAAAGATGTAGATAACAATGCCTAATTCTTTCTCACTCAGAAACCTGCACTCTTTATTCCTATCTTGATGACTTCCAAGGGATCTCTGAAGGGGAAAGGATTTATTTTATGTCATTTTTAATGAAAGGAGAGGAGAATGTAATGGCTTTGGGTTTACTTGCTAGCTATTTCAGAGTCCTGGACAACTGTTATCTTTGGGGGCGTCTGAGTTCTAGGGAGAATTTCCTCCTGGAAAGGGTACCATTTTCAAAGGCCAGGTGGAGATAGAAGCTATGCATTCCAGTAAGCAATAAAATGAACTCCTTTACATAACCATCCTTGAGAGATGTTTTCCTAAACAATATAACCCAAACTCTTTCCCTTTCAGGAAAGTGAGGATGAAGGGAAAGTAACAACACTAGCAAAGTAGATGAGAGGTAATAGACCAAGATGGTTATTTCATAACTGCTAACCACTGCTTAGAATTCACTCCCCTTCCCTCTGGGCTGGCTTGTTAGCTCCTTTATAACATGTGGGTCTTAGTCCCAACCCAAATATAGGTTGCTTCTTTGTCACTTCCTGTCACATCACCTACTATTACTACCTTCATTTCACATAGCATTTTTAAAAATTATTTATTTGTATATTACCCATTTTATTTCCCCATTCTTTTTAAAAATAGCTTTATGGAGATATTATTTATATACAAAAGTTGCACACATTTAATGTATACATATTGATGAGTTTGAACACATGCCATCACCACAAGCAAGATACTAAACGTATCCATTGTGTTAAAAAATGTCCCTGTGTTCCTTTTTGTGTGTTTTGCTAAGGACTAAGGACATTTAACATGACGTCTATCTTCTTAACACATTTTACCTACACAATACCATAGTGTGCAGTACTCCAGGTGCTTTGTTTGACGGTAGATCTCCAGAACGTATTCATCATGTATAATAGAAACTTTATATCCCATTGAAAACAATTTCCCAGTGGATTGCTTGAGCTCAGTAGTTGCAGACCAGCCTGAGTAAGAGCAAGAACCTGTCCCGCTACTAAAAATAGAAAAACTAGCCAGGCATAGTGGCACATGCCTGCAGTCCTAGCTACTCAGAGTTGCTCAAGCCCAAGAGAATTTGAGGTTGCTATGATGCATGGCATTCAACACAGGGTGACAGAATGAGGCGCTGTTTCAAAAAACAAAATAAAATCAATTTCCCACTTCCTCATCCCTCCCCCCCGCCCCTGGAAAACACCATCCTATTGTCTGCTTCTTTGACTTGGACTATTTCAGATCCTTTATGAAGTGAAATTATGTAGTATCTATCCTTCTGGGACTGGATTATTTCCCTTAGCATAATGTCCTTTAGGTTCATCTGTGTTGTTGCAAATGGCTTCTTTTTTAAGGCTAACAGTACTTCATAGTGCATGTGTATATAGATGTATTTTCTTTATCCATTCATCCATTGATGCACATTTGGGTTGTTTATCTATCTTAGCTATTAGGGTGAATGAAGCTATCTCTCCACGATCCTAATTTTAATTATTTTGGATATATACCCAGAAATAAGATTGCTAGATCATATAGCATTTGTATTTTTAATTTGTTAAGAAACCTCTTTACTGTTTTCCACAGTGGCCACACAACTAAACATTCCCGTCATCAGCAACAAGAGTTCCCCTGCTCTTGAGTATAAGTTTAATACAGATAAGGACCTTCTTTGCCTGTCTCACTCGATGCTATATCATATCAAAGATATAAATTATGCTATTATTATAAGTCATGCAACCAGGTAGCAACTTAGCACAAGAAGAAGAAATATATCTAATATAAAGATAACCCAAGCTAGAATGAAGCAAGAGGCATAACATTTGTTAACTACCTACTCACACCAGAAATGTTTTGCCTTGTGGGAAATGCAGTTATTAAAAGAAAAGGAAAGAGAGTCAACATTTACTGAGCGCTTACATACCAGGTTCTTCTATATAATCATCAGAATTGTTCTGAAAAGTAGTTACTATTATCTTCATTTCATAGATGAGAAAACTGAAGCATAGTCAATTGTTTAAGGGGATATAGTTATTAAGTGACAGATTAAGGATTTGAACATAATTCTTTCTCACTCAGAAGCCTGTACTCTTTATTCCTACTCTTGATGACTTCCAAGGCATCTCTGAAGGCAAAGGGATTTATTTTATGTCATTTTTAATGAAAGGAGAGGAGAATATAATGAAAAAGAAAATTTTAGAGATGTGCTTTTAGTTGGGTGCAGGGGGTTGGGAGAAGTGCTCAGAGTTGTTTTCAAGACAGAAATCATGGGAAAACTTAAGCTCTGAGTCACACAGGTTATATACTGGGCCAGGAGCTGTAAGTCACGAGTTTTCACGTATTGGGCACAGATGCTCTGTCATCGATACATGATGAACCATGCCTTACCAAGAATGGATCTGGTTTTTCCACAGCAGCTGAGTTTCTCCAGGGAGAGCTGGGCCTGTATCATAGAGAGACCGTAGGCTAGAGACACTGTAACTGTAACTATAACTCAAGACACTGTAACTGTAACTCAAGATAGAAGACACGTACTCAGGTTTGGAGTTCTGTTTGTTTTCATTTTGCTAATCCTATAGACATAACCTCAGCAGGGATTAGGAGCAAGTAGTTTAGTCAGTAAATACACACAGGAAACAGTTATGAAGAATCATAGCAGTGACAGTAGGAGAAGAAGGAGCCAGTGCAAGGTATGTTTACAAGAATTGAGGTACCAGGGCTATTCCTCCCTGAAAGATGCATGGCTAGAGTGTGTCTGTTCTGGCTCCCTACCCCTATTTTAAAGACTGCTTTTTCTCACACTTCTGGGTAATGCTTGTCCATGTGAACTTGAGGGAGATTCAAGAAGGCCTTAGGGCAGAAAGTGGAAAGACACACTTGGCATAAATTTGGGGAAGACTCAACAAAGTGAATCTTAAACCACATTAGAACTATCCATTGTAATTGAGACTGAAATCAGACACTAAGGATGTTTGGGTTCCCCAAGAATTCTCTTGCACACTCATTCAGAAAATGTGTCTATCAAGCAACCACATCTGCCAACTACTGGGAAATCAATGGAGAAAATGAAGAATACTACCCCTTCTCCCTTGCAACACTCAAATTGGAGAGAGAGAAAGCTACATGAGAAATGGACAACTTCATGAAAGTATTGTAAAAATTAAAAAGTGATTTTGTTTGTTTGTTTGGGGGAACCTGTAATCAGTGAGGCCTTCGTGAAGAAAGTGACCTTTCTCCTGAATCTAGAAGTGTGAAAAGAATTTTAATACTACATAACAAGTAAGAGTAAATTTAAACAGAGGGAAGTACATAAAGCAAGAAAGGCACAGAGATGGAAATGAAAGGTGTCTAGAGGAGCATATCCCTAGTATGAGTGAGACTGGAGTTTGTGGTCAAGAGGATGAAAGTCTTGAAGGGCAGATTAAGATATCTATTCTTTGGGCAGTGGTGAGTGATGGAAGGTTTTTATAGGACTAAGTTGTAATTAAAATACACCTTCCCATTCCCAGTTAAGAACAGCTATATGCAAGTGAAGTATCATGGGTTGAGGTGCAGAGTGGGCCCTGCCAGACTTGGCTTGTGTAGGGTCTTGGCAGCAGAATAGAGAATCTAATTTGGACAAGTGGGATCAAGGTAAAGATATAAAGCAGGTTAGCTTACTCCAGACATTCTCTGCCTTTGACATCCACATGGAGAATGGCATTAGCATTCTACTCCACCAGCCAGGACAGTTTGATAATTTTTATTAATGTGTGGTCTAGTTAGTTGCCTCAGCCTTCATCAATCAAAGTCTGCATCATGCCTTCAACAGCAGCCCACACCCAAGGCCCCAGGAACCCATGTATCATCCCTTCAGGCAGGGAAGCAGATTCCCTTTTATCTCCCTTGCAAAAGCACAGATGTTCTAAATGTCAATAAATGCACCCAGGCTTCTCTGGGGTTCAGGCACAGCTTCTCCCTGGATGACCTCCTTGGAACCCTCATTCCCATTGCATTCCAGGCAGACAAGCTCTTCTTTTGTTCTTTCACTAAAAAACTGCCTCCACCCTACTTTTCCATTCCATGTGTCATGGGCAACATATTTGTGTGGCCACATCGGCCTTGTCCCAGCTGCTGAAGCCATTTGCAAGACAGATATTAATATTAATCAGCATCTGAAAAATTTTATACTGTGACATCCTGATTTATGGATCATTTTAAGGACTTCATCAACATCTTGCCTTTACCAGCAAAGGAAGGAAGTCAACAATATGAAGGTCAATGATCCATGAGCTAGGTGGCCGGACACCTGGTTTTGACCCTGAACCCTAGGTGGTCTTGAAATTCCTGTTTATGGGTCTTGGATTAAGTGTCTGTGAAATGAGGGGGATGAATCTAGTCATCTTTGAGGGCTTTTTGTCTTAAGGCTTTATGACTTTAAGCCTCTAAGGATATTTAAATGCATAAACAGTTGGCTATCTGTAACCATGGGTTCCACATCCATGGATTTAACCAACCTTGGATAATATTTGGAAAAAATTAATTCACTAAATTAGGCAGTGCCTGTGGCTCAGTGAGTATGGCACCAGCCCCATATACTGAGGGCGGCAGGTTCAAACCCGCCCCCAGCCAAATAGCCACAAAAAAATAGCTGAGCGTTGTGGTGGGTGCCTATAGTTCCAGCTACTCAGGAGGCCAAGGCAAAAGAATAGCTTAAGCCTAAGAGTTTGAGGTTGCTGTGAGCTGTGACGCTAAGGCATTCTACCCAGGGTGATAGCTTGAGGCTCTGTCTCAAAAAAAAAAAAAAAAATTCACTAACTTCTAAAGAGCAAAACTCAAATTTGCTGTATACATGGTATCACATTGAATCCATACAAATGAAGTAATGTGTAAGCATTGTATTAAGTATTATAAATAACCAAGAAATGACTGAAAGTATAAAGGAGCATGTGTATAGGTTATGTGTATGCAAATACTATGCCTTTTTATATAAGGGAATTGAGGCTGTACAAATTTTATTATATGTGTGGGGTTCTGGAACAAATTCCTCATTAATACTAACAGGAAGTTTTACTATTCTCTGTTCTTTCATTCATTTGTGGCAAAGTGAGTAAGTGCAATAATTATAAATATTGACCTTGATGCATTTTTACAACGTGAATACAGCCATGTAACCAGTATTCAGATCAAGAAATGAGACATTACCAGCCTCACAAAGCCCACCCTGTCCTCCCATTCGTCATAACCCCTTCCTCAAGGGTAAAACACCGTCCTGACTTCTAACACCATATTTACTTTCACCTGTTCAAACTTTGTGCAAAAAGAAAGCATAAAATATGCATCCTATTTTGTTGGAGTGGAACTTTTTTTTTCCTTTGTCTGAGAAGATTCTTGTGAATGGCCTCCCTTAGGTACAAAAAACATAAGGGCAGTATGTAATCATTGATTACTCTGGGGGAAGAATAAAGAGGGCATTTTGTGGCCTGAGAAATGCTACCTCCTCAAAACCCCATTCAATGATATGTAGAGCCCCTGTAGAGTAGCTATGAAAATTTGATTAGGAGCTGCTGGAGATAAATGGGTAGAAGATCCAGATCTTCTTCCTTTAGGCAGTATAGAACCTTTTAGGTGGGGTAAGATTGTCCCAACATATATGAATACTCACCAAAAAAGAAGAAATCTGATTGGTGTATCAGGCTCAAAGCCATAGTATGCTCAGCCACTTTGGCATAGGAGGTATGATCTGAGTATAACGAATTAATCATAAGGATTTTGAGAATCAAGAGCCAACCTTAATCCTCCAATAGCCAAGGGAGGCTATTGAAGAACTACTATGGCCTGCGTAATGTGCCTTTGTATTGCCTCCACCTCCACCATGACTTGGCATAGAGCCATGCAGAATCCCAATTTTCAATAGTGACATCATGTGGCAGTGGCAGAAATTACAGGCAACAAAGAAAAGAGCACCCCCTTGAGAGACCTGATGGAATTCTCCCTTCTCTCACCACAAAGCATTAGGAAGTCTACATTGAGAAAACTTTTACAATTTTTCTATAATCCAAAAGGAGAAGGGTCAGCTCTGGACCTCTCAACATTGTGTGCACATGAGGCAAAGAGAGCAAGTAATCTAAACATTAAAAGAAATATTTATACTCTAAATTGATGAAGTTGTCTGCATGGTCATTAATTCAGTCAACAATTATTTATTGAATTTATGTCAACTGTGTATTCAGTGTACTTGGCACTTATGAAAGTAACCTATCTTCAACTACAGTCTATTCCTCCCTTCAGCACTCTTTCATTCTACTTTTCTGTATGCAGCCAGTAAATTGACATATAGTTAGGAGCATCCTTTAACTGTATCCCCTGGAAATGTTTGTTGATGAAGCATTTAGTGGGGTGAATTATCTACCTGGGACATATTAAACACTGAATATGTATTTCCTAATTATTGGTATCATTTATAACTGTATTATTGGTATTATTTATAACTGTAGAATTATATGATCTTTCTCTATATGTTTCCCCAAATCAATTCTCTGAATTTCAGTATTTCTACTCGAAGATATGGAGAACGTTGTTGGATCAATTCATGTCTCAGTTCCTTTATAGGTCTGTGTTTCTGAAATCCCAAAGGAATAATCTCTTTTCCTTTATTTATCTTTCCTATGTTGCTATAGTATGTGCCAGACACCAATTTAAAAGTCGATAATCTAGCCATTTTTCAAAAATGTTAGGTATAAACTATTTACTGAAGATAGATTCATTTTACTATCTATAATGACATTCTTCAATTAAAAAAAAAAATCAGTGTGAGTAGGTGTCAGAGAAGAAAACTGCCATTTCTTGAGCCTTCTGGCAAAATAATATTCATTAGCCTTGTAATAGGAAGTATGTCTTCTCAGTTTATTGATGAATAAACTGCTGTTGAGAGAGATTAAGAAATATATACAAGGTCAAGTGATAGTTTTAATCCATCATACCAACATAATTTAAAAGCATATTGGAATTATATCTAGTTTACCTTCTCCATGACGTCTTTCCTAATTCCTACCCCAGGACCTATTAAGATTTCAGGTTCTGAGATATCTTTACTCCCGAAACATTGGCACAATCACCATCTTGTCTGTTACTGCCACCCCCTCTGTCTCTGCTTGATGAATAAGCAGGGACTTCCAATTCCCAAGGCTGTCAATCTGCCCTGTTTTATAAGTCCTAAATTTGCTGCTAAAGTGTTTTACAAGCTACAACCAAACAAAAGCAAGTCTTTGAATAGAAGGTCACAATTTGGGGAGGACCTTTTTGGGTTTTAACACTAACATCAGGGATTAAATTCATTTTAAGTGCAGTTGATTTTCCCTCTGGGTTGGAGTGATGGGTTTTTCAATGACCAGTATAATTTGGGATCCTGGAAAGCAGAGGGTGGATGTTTTTGGCATGCTTTATGCCCAGTGCCTCATTTTTCAGCTGGCTTGGATTTCTGGGTGGGGTTTTAGTTTTGTAGTAAGACTCTGGACCTAGGATAACAATCTGGCCAATTTCTCCTCCAGTTGCTCTAAAAATGACAAGAACAAGAAATGCTGGTAACCTTTTTACAGAACAGAGATTGAAGTGGTGTGACATTCTTTCTACGTGGAAATACAATCACTTTTAAAACTGGAAGAATAAGGAAGAAGATACTGGACCACTTCTCTAAAGGGCCTGGGCATAGAAATGAGCATCTCCTGCCTTTCAGGAATGTCTTCTACTTTATAAAATCTTTTTTCATGCATAGTTTTATCAGTTGCTTACAATAATCCAGTATTGTGGGGTAACCTTGGGCTCAGTTTTCAGCTATGTAAATGGAGACTCAGAAGGGACACACACTAGTAAGAGGTGAATTGAGATGTAACTATAGAGAACACTTCTCTTATTTCCAACCAACTACTCTACAAGGATTTAGAATAATCCTATTCAATGTTTTTTAGCAAGTCCTAAAAGGTTATGTCAGAATCCCTGATAAATACATGGGAAACAAAAGCCTAAGGATGGTAATGTGGGTAACCCAAAGTTGACTACATAACTCAGTCACCACAGGTTATCTAATCCTGAGTCCATATCAAGATTGCTCTTGGTAAACCTCTGCATGGAAAAATGGCTTCCTCACAAGGTTTTTCCAGGGACCTCTAACAGTTACAGAGTCTTTAAGTTGAGAACATGGCTCCTTTCTGAACTCAAAGTCACTGTCAAGATTGTATTTATGAAATTCTTGTTCTTGAAATCAGTCAGTAGTTAGCCAACATCCAAAGACTTTCTCAGAGTATTCACTACCATTTGCATACTGCATATATCTGTATGACAGACACAGTGCTAAGAACATCAAATAAGCTTTCTCAAATCCTTATAGCAATTCTGTGAGCAGGAAGTTGAAGACAGAAAAATCCATGCTCAGTCAGGAAGAATCATTTGTCTAAGGCCAAACTGGGATTTGAATCCAGGTCTATTGGAGTCCTTTTCCTTTCTGGTATGCTGAACTGTCTTTCAGTTACTAAACCAGTAACAATAGCTATTTGAAGGGACTTTAGATATTATCCAGCCATTTTCTTATCAGCTTCCATTTTAATGGTATAGATATTAGGTGTAAATGAGGAAAGGGACTTGATTATTAAGAATTTGTTTGTATTCTGCATTAGGCTAAAGGTATATGTTTGTGTAAGTTTTGGGTGCTGGTACATTCCTATGGCCTTTTCTGGGCATGGGTGTAAAGGTCATTATTACTATCAGGCCACTTGTCCAGTGAGGAATCAGAATGGACCTGGAGACTGAGTGCTATAACTCACACTTGTAATCCTAACAATTTGGAAGGCCAAGGCAGTAGGATTGCTTGGTGCTATGAGTGTTGAGCCCAACCTGAACAACAGCAAGACAAAGAGTAGAAAAATTAACTAGGCATGATGGTGCATCCCTCTAGTCCCAGGTACTCAGGAGGCTGAGACAGAAGGCTTGATACCAGAAATTTGAACTTGCAGTGAACTATGATCATGCCAATGCACTCTAGCCTGTGTGACAAAGAGAGACCCTGTCCCCTCACTGCCACCCCCTACAAAAGAAAAGAATGCACTTGGATATTACTGAGGGATTTGGGACAAGGAGAGAAAAGCCATTGTCTCTCCATGGCCCTCCTGAAATCAGGGCCTTGCCTCCAGCTTTGTTTTGAAACCTGAAACACTAAGATATAGAGGGCCACATCACTCAAAACTCCTGGAAAATTCCCTACAATGAATGACCCACCCATTCTCTCCCAACTCCTCTGCTTCCTCCTGAGTGAGACATAATCCTAGCGACTGGGTTATGTCACATTTCACTTTGTTTGGAGAGGATCAGATTTCCCCTCCTCTTAATTGGGTGATTAGGCCTTAGTGAGCTCACAGATCTAATCTTGAGTTTGCGTGGGTTAAATTTGGTTATTGAGACATAATAGGAAATAGTGTTTTGGAGAGTTTGGGTTAAAAGGAATGATTAAATATTTTTCTCAGTCATAGGCCTTTTTGGGGGGCAGGAAAAGATTTCTCCCACGGAGATGGCTCTTCCTGCTCTGGAACAGTCCACCCAACTCTTATACTTTCAAGTACAGCCAAGGCTGGGGACACTGTGTCTACCTTCACTTACACACCATTTCCCCTGGAGGTCCTGTCTTCCTCACCATTTCAGGTTCAAGATTTATGAATGGGTGTGGTATAGCAAGAGCTCAGGACATCTGATTCTCTTTGGTTCCAGCTTCAATTAAGCTATCAACTTTCTATGTGGCATGTGGAAAGTTGCTTTTCTTCTCAGGATGTTTCTCCATCTGTCAAAAAATTAAAAATAAAAAGGTAGAATCTATGTGTGTCACAGTCTTTTTTTAAAATTAAGGTTCTATGTAGTTAAGGATGATTTAATCTAACCAACACATGTATTGAATGTCTATAGTGTACCAAGCACTGGCCAAAGTGCTGGTAATTCATTGGTGAACAAGAATAGGTATCAATTTTGCTCTCTTGAACTTGAAAATTGAATAGGAATAGGAACATAAACAATAGGAATTAACTTAAAGCATAGTGGGCAGCATGCCATTCCATGGCAGTAAATAACCAGAAGTTTTAACTTATTGTTAAAAAACTATTTTGAAATAAAATGTATAGAAAAGAGCTTCTCTCTTTGTAAGTAGATATTTCGGCTTGAATAACAGAACAAATCATATAGTTAAAGCTTAACTGATCATGTAATGATTCCAAGGAGAACTGTGTCACTATCTACCTACTGAGCTGGCAACATCTGCTGGAATGGAGGACGTTGCATCTAGTGGGACTGGGCCACTAAAAGTTTAAGGGAATGCCAAATTTTCTATCACTGTGGTAATTTGATTAATATCTATAAACCCCAGGAGAGCAAGGCCTACATCTATGCATGCAGTGTTGCATTCCAAGACTCTAGTATGGTGTCTGGCACGTAGCTGGCCTTAACAAATTTTGAATGAGTGAGTTTGACAGGAGATGAGACAGAGGCCATAGAGGGATTAGAAAACAGGCTAAACTATTTGGACTTTGTCCTGTAGACAAAGGGGGGATCCTTTGAAGCCTTTTGAGGAGGATCATAAACACCATCAGAGTGGCACTTCAGAAAGAAAGATAACTTTTCTAAAACTTCTGATTATAGTTTCTTGTTTCTTTAGCCAAACTGTAAGCTTCCTCATAGATCCTTTTCTTGTGCTTATTTGTGTTTAGAGTTTCAGGCACAGAAAAAGTATTTAGGGGACTTTGGTAGCATGAGAAACAAATGAAGGCATAGTGACAATCATAAAAAAAATGGCTGGATAAACAGAGCAGGTAGCATTCAACACATGCTTGAAGTTACTCAGTTTGAAGTCTGAAACCTCAGTTATGTCATTTATTGGTCATGTGACATTGGGATAATACTCAACTTTTTTTATTTGTTTGTGGTCTGAGGTTAACTCTTCACTGTGATATTAGTGTGCGGCAAGTAATGGATGCTTGGTAAATGTTGGCCAAAATACTATTTGTATTCTTCCTCTTATGGGGAGGAGGCATGATTTCCTAGGAAAGTTGTAAAGAAAAATCCCTCGGCCTTTCCCTCATTCTCTGGCTAGTTTATAATATAGTCCTGCAGACCATAGCGCCGCCAGAGCCCATGTAAATCACCCAGCACTTCATTATGTATAGCGAGGGAATGAGACCTGAAGATAGGAAGGGACAGATGCACTGGGTGCTGCAGCGTTTTAGAGGCAGAGCTGGGAGCTTAGCCTAGGTGCACAAGGACAGTGAAATTATCGGTAAAAATGTCCCAGAAGTATGATTCAAGATCAAATGAAACTATTCTTTTGGCTTGAGTACAATGTGGCCTTGGCTGTTTCATTCCTTTTGCCCCAAAAGTAGTTTGGTTTCCTTTATTTCCCTTTCATTTTTTCTTTTTCTTTGACAGAGAAGATGGTTCAGAAGGAGTGCGATGTATGAAGATAACAATAAGATTCATCTCTGAGGCCACTCTTGCTACTTCTAGTATTATCTTCTCATAAATTTCAGCTCCCCTAAGGGGCTCTGGGCCTGGGTCCAGGGATTATAGTAGAGTACAAGTGAGCCAACTAAGAAGACAAGAATGAAGGAAGGAAAATAATCACAACTAAGTCTTTGCACAGGGTCAGAACAAGAGAGCATGTCACCCAGCTTTCCCATTTCACACAGAGACAGGGCAAGATTGTCTCATCCTCCATGATGGTTAGCCTAGCTCATCTCTTGCATTTGTCAGTTCAAACATGAACTCCATCTTCTTCACTGAGAAGAAGGTCTTGGGAAGTGGAGCGAATTAAGCTAGAAGACCCTGGGTTCATTTTCAGATATGTTGAATCTGAGGTACTTTGAAACATCTAAATAAAGATGGAGCAAGACAGTTGGATATTAAGACCAGAACCAAGGCAAGAGATCTGTCTGGGCAATAGAGCTTTGAGGGGTATGAGATGAAACAATGCATGGCAATACATTTATCTTGAAAAAACCAACCAAACAAAAGAAGAGGGCTTGCGACCGAGCCTGAGCAATTCCAACAACTAATTTCTGCCTAAGGAGCCTAAACCTACAAAAAAAGACTGAGCAAAAGCAATCTGAGGAACAACCAGAAAAGGAGGGACCAAGCAGCCAGGGAAAGAGAGCTTCAAAAAGGCATGAGTCGGCTTAACAGATCAGAGATATGCGTTTCCCAGATCTTTCTGGTGGTAATAGGAGAGTCAAAATTTGAACCCAGGTCTGTGATTCCAGAGGCCATATCACATCTAAAATGCTGTTGCCACCCAGGTGTGAGAGGAGCTCAATGGCAAAATGTTCATGATTGTAAATAGAGCTGCCCTTTTTCTTCCCTGATCTGGCTTCCCAGACCCCAAATGCCCTCAGAAAAGACTGAAGCTTAATGGAAGGAAGGTCAACCAGAACTTGAAACTCACTCTGAGAACACTAAGGCTCCTTTCTGCCAAACTTTCTCCCCACCCCAATCCCCAGGGAAGAGAGGCCAACAAAACTTCAATTCACTTGTAATTGCTCCACTCCCAGAATTAGAAAGACTTTTTTTTTTGTTGTTGGTCTCTTTCTAACACCCTCAACTGATGCTTTTATAAAACTGTTATTTTAGGGCTGTTTGGACTTGTTTTCTACATAGCTCTTGTTTTCTATTATTTCTCTCTTTTTCCAAGGTTCAGACTAATTAAAGGAAGTGTAAATCACACCTCGTTTGCACAAAATACCTTTCATGAGGTCTGGAAGCAATTTGGCTTCTGTTTGCCAAAGATCTTTAGGAAAGAAAAAAAAAATCCCTTTAGTTTAAAAAAGATTAATTCCTTGGTGCCAAAAAAACCCATTAAGTGCACCTCCCATTTCTGGGATCTTTTATGGTTTTCATGTGAAAATGGCAGCCAGAAAAAGAGAGAAGGAAGGCTAGGCTGGTTCTGCAATTATGTCTGGCCCATTCTGTGCCACCAACTCGGCTGCCCTGCAGCAAAAAGCAGCTTTACAACACAGCCTGATCTCACAGGGCATTCAGAGCGACTGGAAGAATGTTTCTGGCTGTCTTCTGTACCCCTTGCCCCACCTCAGAATCTAATCTATCCCCAACTGATGCTTTTCCAGGACCGTGGGTCTGAAATGAAACCTGTCAGTGACCCTGGGCAAGAGTGCGGAGCTGTCTCTAGCCCCTCTTTCAGAGATGGACTCCATTTCAGGCCCTGTTGTTCCCTCTCCTCTGCCCCAAATTGCTGCCTCTTCTGTGCTGTGTAAGTTCAGCTTTACTCTGAGAATATAACGTTTCCTCTGAGGTGCTAAAATCCTAACACATGAAGCCAGGAAGGGCCCCTGGTTATCTTCTAACTTCCTTACTTTACAGATGATGAGACTGAGGACTAGTGAGAATGGTTTGCCCATCATTCTATACCTATGGCCAAGCAGGGCCAGGGTTAGACTACAGAGCCAGATTCAGTCCAACATCCTTCCCACTCTCACTTAAAGATGACTTCGTAACAGTGGCAGTTCGGACAGCAAAGTGGCTGGAGTAAAACGCTGTAGGCTTTGGAAGGGTGGTGTTTGCTCCGTTCCTCACGTTATACCCTGATTGTGGTTGCATCCACTGCCTTCTCATAATGTCGATCATGGGGAAAGGAAGAGATGAACTAGCCTAACTAACCATCAAGGAGGTGGTGGTAGGTTGCATTAGAAAGATAAAACCTTCTGCAATGGATATATCCTGCTATAGAATCTTACCATCATTCATTTCCATCCAGGTGACATTGGGCAAGTCAGTTCACCTTTCCGGGTATCACTTGCCCCATTTGTAAAACAGAGATGAAAGTAGCACCCTCCTAGAATTGTTGGGACAACTAAATAAGCTACTGAGTGTAGTTGTTGACCCATAAAAGTGGATCAATGGTCAGTGGCTGTGTTTTTTCCAGGTGCCTTACTTCTTCAGAGTGAATCAAAACATTTGAGTATGTCTACTTCTTGGCCTCTCATTCTTCTAAATGTGGAATTTACTTCCTAAGAAAATAAGTAAATAATAATACAAAAATATTTGGAACTTATTGAACCAGGAAATTTCCAGGCTGCTATTTTGCTGATCTGAACCTTCTTTAATTCTTCTGAAGAGGAGAAAGCTCTGTGGAGAAAAATAACTTCATACAAGAATGTATTACATGCTATGCTCCTTCATTTGGTACTTTTTATTTTCCATTTGAAAAACCCAGATTTTTAAAAATAAAATGTAGTAAGGAGGAGTAAGGTTTGCAGAAAAGCATTGGGTGATACTTCAGGGATTGGTATTATAGGGTAGAAAACAACTGATGCTTTGGACCCAGACATCCTGGTTTCAAATCTTGGCTCAGTTGCTCCTATTTACATGATCTTAGACAATATATTTTCTTTCTTTTTTTTTTTTTTTTTTTGCTTTTCTGAACTTCTGATTTTATAATTTCAAACTGAGGATCATAAGTCATATTGTGATTATAGTGAGAATTAAAAATATTCTTAAAATGTGTAGCAGGATATGTACCCAATGGTAAGAACTCACACTTGTTAAAGAAGTGAATGAGAGAGAAAATTCTAGAAGATGGATGTAAGTAGTACCAGAAAAGGTCCTCAGAATGAGAAGACCAGAGTTCAGTCCCATTTTTGTTGTTCTTGTTGTTGTTGTTACTGTTGAGACAGAGTTCCACACTATGCCCTGAGCAGAGTGCAATGGCATCATAGCTCAATGCAACCTCAGACTTGGGCTGTGGGCATCCCCGCTGCCTTAGCCTACAGAAACTTCTGTGATTACAGGCGCTCACCTCGGTGCCTGGCTGGATTTTTTTTGTTGTTGTTTTGTTTTGTTTTTTAATGAGTTAGGGTCTCATTCTCATTCAGGCAAGTCTTGAACTCTTGAGTTCAAGCAATTCTCCCTCCTCAGCTTCCCACAGGGCTGGGATTACATGCGTGAGCCACCGCGCCCGGCCCTGTCCCAGTGTTAACAATGACTGAGACTTATCTTTCTGAGCCTCAATTTCCCAGTCAATAAAATGGAATTCAATGTAACATCTCTGAAACCTGTCTCATCAGCTCTTGGTGCCCCGCCAGCTCCTCTCACCCCCCAGCCTGAGTCCCTGCTTTCATCACTACTCTTCTGAGTTATCATAAATATTGTCCTAAGTAGTACCCATCTCATTTAGCTTTCCCCTGTTACCTTTTGATTCACTTTTCTCTTTGCAGTCAGAGGAAAGATCCTAAAACCTTCTGTAATTCTCTTTTGCCTTTACAATAAGGCCTCCATTTATTAGCATGCTTTATAAGGTTCTTCACATCTTTCCCCTGCTTATCTCCCCAGACTCATCTATTCTCACATCCCCTGGCCCTGCCCTGGCCACCTTTATCTCTGGTTGTGGGGCATTATAAGCCTGCTGCTGAAATGCCCATTCTACTTCAACCTGAGACTATCTAAGGAGTTTTAGCTACAAACTCCTTCCCTAATTATTGGATTTATAGTTTAGGTCAAATAATTCAAACTCTTCTAGCTCTAAATTGCCAAATGGGGCTAGTGATCCTCTCTCCACAGGATCAAGGGAAGAATTAAATGAGAGAACCAACATAACTCATTCAGCACGTGGTGTAGACCGGGACTAATGGGGTTAGTCCTCCCTCTCTTTGTTCCCTTCAGCTCAGACGCCATGTTACCATAGACCTACTGGTCAGCACAGGGGATGCTATCAGCAACTCCCATGTCTTCTTCTCTCACTGGATTGTTGAATTAGCTCCTTAAGAGTCCTTGTAGTTCTTCCCTTGGGTTCTGATTTCAAATCCAGCTCTGTCACTTACTGTGTGTGACATTGGGTGAATTAGTCTAAGCCTCAACTGCCTCGTCTGTAGAATGGGAATGAACACAGCATCTCTCTCATCAGGAGTTGTCAGGATTAAGTAAGAAAATACACAGAGAGCACTGAGCAGAGCTCCTGACATGCAGAAAAGAGCCCTGTCAAGGTTTGCGCTCTTCGTCAATATTGTTTTCCTGAATCCTGAGGGCCTGGCCCGGGGAAGATGAACCGATTGCTAAGAGGATGAAAGTGCTTCCTAGGCAAGGGGAGGGTGGGATGAGCTTGCTGATGGTTTTCAAAGGAGAGTTGGTAACAGATCCAAGGTGGGGCTGGTTTTGTGTGACTATGGGATCAAGCCAGGACACTCCTGATCCCCTGAGCCCTGCTCTCTCTCCCTCTTTTGTTTGAGACTTGGGAAGGGGGTAGGGAAGGGGAGAGTGTTCGATACATTCATGGTGGGGCAGGCACAGGCACACGGAGAACCGACAGCACATGAGCCAGCAGGGCCGCCCTTGCCAGCGCGCCGTAATCCTGTCCCGAAGCACTTCCTGCATTCCCGGCCCGGCCTGGCATCCATCCTCCCTGCTCTGCCTGCAGCCATGCCAGCCTGTGCGACCGTCCCCTCCTCTACAAGGGCTTCTTGGGGAGGCCACCTAAATCTTCTAATCATCTTACCTTTTCTTGGTTTGATGGGAAGTTCTTTTTTTGTTGTTTGTACTTTTGGCTAAAATACTATGGGCCTGAATTTGAATTCCAGCTTCACTTACCAGATTTATAATTAGGTCAAATGACTCAATATCCTTGAGCCCCGACTTCCTTGCCTGAAAATATTAATCCCCATTCACAAGATTATCACGAGGGTTACGTGAAACACAGCAGGTAGTATGCCTGATCAGCACCTGACATAGAGTCAGAGCTTCTTACGGGATTAGCTCCTCTTCCTCTTTGCTCTGTCTTTGCATCTGGCCACAGCTCACGCCAGCCTCCTGGACATGGGATGAGCTCCCTGGAACAGGGAGTGTTCAACATGGGCCAAATGGTACCCAAATGTATTATAGACAGAGGGGCAGGGCTCAACGACCTTTCAGGTTCATTGAAACTTATAATTCCACCGGTTAGTAAAATGCTTCCCATGTTGAGAAGGTCAGTGTGAGGACAGGGATCACTCATGAGGTTCCACTTCCTCCCTCTCACCTCCTTTTCTTTGTATCCCTGAGCTTTTCTCCTTCTATCACATTGCCAGGGTTGCCCTGTAAGTGAGTAACTTCCCATCCTCTATTCTTCTAATGTCCCCAGTCAGTTCACTTCGGAGCTAATCCATTCGCATTCTCCCACCCAGCTTCAGCACATGGACCAGCAGAGAGGGACAGGGAGGGTCACACTCTCAGCCTAAGACCCCAGGACTAGCCTTATGTTAATTGAATAAATATTTATTGATTGATTACTATGTGTCAGGCAAAGCATTTGGTAGGGTTATACTTTTTTTCTGACATTGTTTTTTTCATTGCTTTTTCTCTGACATTCAATGAATCAGGATCCAATGAAACCTACAGAATTTAAGGTGGTCTGGACCTTGCCATCCTCTCAGCCTCCTCTCTCATCCGTCCTCTGTAAGGACCCTCTGCTCAGCCACATGAAAGCAGCTGTATTCCCCGGAAGACTATACTATGTTACCTCTCTTCATCTTTTTGGACCTTACTATCCTTCTCAGTTTTTCTCTTTCTCATTATAGATTCTAGAACACTTGGTTTCATAAATAGTGAGCTTATAGTTTTATAATTATTCCATAGTTAATTTCACTTTGGAAAACAAAGATAAACCAGTCAAGAGAAATTATCCTTCTAATAAATGCAGTGCTCAGTTGCATCAGGGTGGAGGTTAAGTATGGGATGTCTTCACCAAGCAGGAGGAGTTAAGAATGGAGCCTTGAAGGACAGGCTAGAACTTGGATGAAAGGCTATAGTAGATGTAAGTACAAAGGTCTGGAGTTTGCGAAGTGTGAGTCCTGGGTGGGGACAAGACACACAGAGACAAATGGGGTTTAGCTGGAGAAGATGCTAAGGGGAATAAAGCTTGAGTCCGAAAGTGAGATCTGCTGTACACTGACTTGAAGGCCAGGCTGCAGCACTTTGACTCTGTACCAAGTGCAGGTTACTGCAGTTGCATGTGCAAAGGAATAAGACTATGGGGCCTACGCTAGAGATCAAAGAAAAGAGAAGTGGCTCTGATACACACATGTATTGCATCTCATGAAGCTAGGACATTGCTTTGCTGTCTGCAGAGGGGCAGGTGGTCCATATCCCGTCTGTAGAAACAAGACATGCATTTTAGCATTGGCCTTGTCTTCTGAAAGGAGGAAAGACCAATCCAGTTTTCAAAGGGAACTGGCTTTGTTATCTTTCTCTCCCTTCCCAATAGTCTTAAATCTAGGCATATGTTCACAGGCACCTTCCACTGAGATCAATGAACTGTTTATTCAGCTTATCTCAAATACAGGCAGCTTTCTCTTTGCATAGCTGCAATAAGCTCCCCCTTGGGGCTTAGAGCACAACTGAAGTGGAGTTGGGGTGGAGCAGAGACAAAAAGAGAACAGTTATAAGCAGGCCTGGGGCTTGGTGCTGGCCCTTGAGAGTGCCCTGCTCATTGTCTTTGGAAGAGGGATTTTCCTAGCTGAGAAAGGCTTCATTTCCCTCTTCCCTCCTTTCAATTTTAAGGTTAGCAAATGAGGGCCCCTGGTTGCCTGTTTTGTGGATAAAGTTTTATTGGAACACGGTCATCGTCATGTCCTTTTATTTACATATTCTTTATGGCTGCTTTGTGGTACAATGGCAATGTCATTGCAACAGAGATTCACAAAGCAGAGAGAGTGTGGCTCACAAAGCAGAAAATATTTACTGTCTGGCACTTTACGCTAAAAGTTCCTGACCTTTGATCTTAGCCTCCTCTGTCCTTCAAAGCATAGCTCAAATTTATTTCCTCTAAAATGGTTTCATTGACCATCCTGGTTCTCGTTGAGTTCTCTCACCTTGAATGGATAATGCTACTATTTCTTAGTACTGTATCTTTCCTTTTTTTCCCTACTTTTTTAAAAGTTCTAAGTCAGCAGCACATTTTTGAACTTTCTGTAAGATCATGCCACAGTAGTTAGCAAAGTAGAATCCTACATGGGGTAGAAAGAGACATCTGGTCAAGTCTTTTTCTGTCACTGATCAGTGCAGTGACTTGGGACAAGCCTCTTCACCTCTCTTCTCCTCTGTCATTTAGCATAACACAAAGGACCTACCTACATGGGTTATAACAAGAGCCAAAAAGAGATAACAAACACACAGAAATAGAAGCATGATTCCTAACGTAAGTGGTTATTTAATAGTAATTAAATTATGATATTTGGGGTCTATTTATTTATTTATTTATTTTTGCTCATGTGTAAATTTAGAATTTTCTCCCATAAAATTCTGAAGAAAGAAAGAAAATTCTATTATCCATATCTTTTGTGAAACACCAAATGTACCCTCACCTCCTTTCTCAGAAATTAATAAGACATATTTATCATATTATACGCTCCAGGATATCCATGGGAAAGAAGTCTGTTTAACTTTACTTAACCCTATATATATTTTTTGAAATTTATTCGACCAAACTTTGAAATAACTACTAATATCTTCTGGGAGGTACTGGTAAACACACACACACACACACACACACACTTGGGACCACGCGGTCCTTTGGTTCCCATGTAGCTGTCATCCTGAGGTTACAGAAACAGTCATTGCTTGTCAGAGCCTCCTCTTTAATCACCAGCAGAAGGAATGTAATGAAAACCTATGTTTCTACATAAAATGATGTCTGTTTCTTCTATAAGGTGAGAAATTATAAATGTGCCTATTTCCAAATCCCAGGTATATTAGCACTGCAGGTTGAGTATTGTGCCTCTTGTTGTGTACGTGTACGTGTGTGCGGGCGTGTGGGTGTACACACACCCGCATGTAACACGTACATAGCACCTTTCTCCCCCTGTTGATGCTATTAACATGCGTAGGGCATTACAAGTCCGGAGTTCATCCGTGACTCTTTCCTCTCTTCTCACAAGAGTGCTTCTGATCTCCTAAGGTTAAAGTCCCTAGAAACATTCTAGTCCTCGTCTTGCACTGTTGATCCCTCCCTCTTTCTGGAACTAGAATCATTTTCTCTCAAACTTGGGTCCCTATTGTGAAGGGGACATTGAGACATTGAGAAATTATTCCCAGGGGGAGAGCACAAAGTCACCGATTAAGTGTCTATCTGAGATTCTAACTCACCCAGGTGTAAGGGGCGGCTGATGCCAGCGAAGGCGAAGGCTAGCATACAGTTTTGCTGGTGCATTTCCCTGAGGCCATTCCCTGAGTAAGTGGTGGAGGAAGCCTTCCTTGCCGTCTCCTGCAGAAGCATCTGTTGTCTACCCAGTGTCTCCGGGCACTTAATGGCATCCTCTTTCATTCTCAAACGCATCTCGCTTCAAACGATAGATAATTTGCATGGCAGCCCTCCCTATTCACCTGCCGAGGTCCTTTATTAAGGAGGCTGGATGTCTCAGGGGTGATCCGGAAGGCAAGGAAGGCCCCAGCGCCATAAAGCGCCGCTCATGGTCTACGTAGCCAACAGAGGGCGCTGTCACACCACGCAACACGCGGGCGAAGGGCCTGGGCAGGCGGGGAGAAGGCGGCCAGCTGACCTTTCTCCAGGCTGTTCTTGGGTTGCCAGAGTAGCGAGGTGTCAGCTGAGAGCGGTCACAGTCTTGGGAGGAGAGGGGAGGGAAGGAGGCTGGGGCACCCGAAGGGGAGGAAGAGCTGGCGGGAGAAACACACGGAACACATATTTCACAGAGCAGAGGCTCAGGGAAACACAGAGAACATGCACACTGTTCCTACAAACAGCAAATGCCACACACTCCACGCAGACACAGCTGCAACCAAGAGATCAAAAAGCACACGCATACAAGATGCAGAACCACAGCATGCGTGCAATCCCCTCCCACGCAGACACAGACAATCAGCCATCCCACCCGTAAACAAAGACAGCATACAGACACGAACGCGTGTAAGCACGCATGGAAGCACGTCAGCCACGAACATTCAAGCTATGTGCAATAAAGGAAAGGCAAATAATACACAGACACACAAAATAGATCCACCACACATACAAAGGCAGTGTACCCACAGGGCCAGCAGCACGTCGCTCTGACAACACACAGAGCACACTTCAGGAGGCCCATGACCGATAAACAGCAGAGGCACACAGATGGCAGGCATAGCCCTGGGCCCTGGGCATCCCTGAAAGGCGTGTGCTAGCTGCCATGTTAGCCACTCAGCACAAGCCAGCCCCCCAACACTCTGGGCGGTGTCTCCTCACCCAGGACACGGCCTGGACCCCAGAAGGCTGACGCTGACCGTGTGGACACAGCTCCACAGGCAGGAAAAGCACTTGGAATTCAGCGAATGTTTCTGTCAGAGAAAAGAGAGAGAGGTGTCAGAAATGAGGAAAGAGAAGTGAAAGATAGAAAGGGAGGCAGGGAATAAACGGAGAGTGAGGAGGAAACCTAGGAAAGGAGGGCTGGGCACTGGATCCGGGACTCAGCCTGGTCTCTTTCCCCTTCCAGTGTCCCCTCTCCCCTCACTAGAGGGGCTAGTGGTCCCCCCAGGGTTTGGGCCTCAGTCTCAACAGGGCAGTGGCATCAAGCCACCTCTCCTTGAGTCCTAGCAGCCTCGATTTCTTCCTCAGACAGATTCTCTCATCTTATTTAATCCTGATCTATAAATTGTTTGCTGTTGGCATCTGGCTCTCCCCAGTGAGCAAATGTGACAAAAAAAAGTCTCAGGATATACCCCCTTCCTCCTTTTGAAGTATACTTAAAAAAAAAAAGAAGAAAGAAGAGAAAAGAAAGAAAAAGAGGAAGAGAAAGAGAGAAAACTTGAGTGATCCTAAGAGGGCTTGTCCTGCCAGCAATGAAAAGACAGATCAGGATAGTACAGGACTCAGCACAGCTCACTTATTACATAAGTAAACAAAGAAAGCTCACTTCTTGTACTTAACAGGATTTTCAGTGAAACAGATTCCAATCAGCAAACTTTCTAAAGCAACCTATCTAGCCCAGACCAGGGCAGTGTTCTGGGATATAGAAATAAGAGACTCAAAGTCCACCTTCTAAAACATACAGCCTAGTGGGGGACAGAGATATAAAGTGCAAAACTTAATCAGTAAGGGATAAAAGGTTAAGTAAATATATAGGATTTGGTTCTTTTCCTATGGGTAACATGAATATTTTCATATTCAATTGGAAATCTACTATATGTACTATACTGGACACTGTATATCCATTACCTTAGTTAAAGCTCATAAAACAAACTCGGTCAAGTAGGGGTTATCAGCTCCAAGCTACAGATGAAGAAACCAAAGTTAAAAATGTGAAGCCACCTGCTCAAGGCAGCAGTTGGGGAGTCTAAATTGTCTTCTCCAGTTCATGTGGTCTGCAGCGTGTTTGTTTTCCGTGCCAACAAGTGTCTGCCGGGAGTTTGTCTGATAACATCAGAGATGGAAGAAACATTTGAGACGGTCTAGTTACTTTATAGGTAGGAAAGTTAAAGTCCAATAGCATGCCTTAATTCACTAGTGCAGTATTTGGATTGATAACATAATAGCAAACACTTATTAAGTATTTAATATCCTGCCAGGAGCTGTGTTAAACATACACATCGTGTCTCATCAAATGCTCACAATGCTTCTGATAGTGCTCACAAGCACTAGAGTTGCCATTTTCACACAGGAGAAGCGAAGCCCTGGAGATGGGCAGTGGCTGGCCGTGGTCTGCACAGCTAGCCACTGGCAGCACTGAGGTGCAGACCAGCCCTACTGACTGTCAACTGTCGCTCCTAATGACTCTGGGTTATTGCTTCCCCCAACCAACCTGGAGAGATGAGAAGGGACCGTTTACCCTGATTTAGAAAGAAGAGAACTCAGGTGCAAAGAGGATGAGTATCTTATTCAAAGTCCCAGAGCTGATTTTTAAGCTCTAAAGTTCCAAAGCTCTTATCTACCCTCCCTCCTACTGCCCCTTGGACCAAGCTTGGCCTTAGCACTTTTCTTTTGGGTTTGGTAAAAAACAAAAACCAAAAAAAAACAACTGGATATCAGTAAAAAACTCTTTACCTTGCCTAGAAAGGATCTTTTTGGAATACTATAAAGTGCCATTGCCCCTGTCCTGGGCTTTTTTCCCCTTTAACAAGTCACTCAGTTATTATCTTCCATTTGGCTCCTTTGGGAAAGGGGACCTTTTACCCTTCAACTCCTGAAGTTTTGCCTGGCTCATTTTGGTCCTGTCTCACCTAAATGGTATTAGCTGTCCTCAGTTCAGGTCTGAACTGACTGAATAGTTGGCCTGGGGGCTCAGAGAGGCACCAGATTTAGGTTGGCAGAATAACTGACATGGAGTGTCCCTACACAAATCATATCTGTTGACCTTGGTGGCCTGTCTGGTCCAGCTGTGAGGTCAGCTTATAGTGCTCAAATATTGTTGTTTATTCTTGTGAGATGAGTGTCTTATTCAGCAAGGGGATTTATGCTGGCATTATCCAACTCTGTCTGCTGATTGAGCTACAGACTCAAATTCCCAGAATGGGAAGGTTAATGGCTTTTTTCTTTTCACATATATTTCATTTTCTCTCTAGATTTTCTGGATCTTTAGTCTACTTATGATCTATAAAACCCTTTCCATGTGATGAGTTCATTGTGGGCTGGTCTGCTGAAACAATATTTAACTGAGGGGCCAAGTGTTCTCTTCCCAACTGAGAGGGCCCCTCAGGTTTTCCACCTGCAAAATGGAACTCAGAATCACTTTTTTACACTGTACGTTTCCTAATCTCTATCCTGATCTGGAGAGGAAAAATCAAAGCCTTGTATCTCATATTTGAGGACTTCATCTGATTTTTTTCTTTTTTTTAATTTAACTCACTGGTTATACAGCAATAGGATCACCTAAATTATTAGTGGCATCCGGAGTGCATACGTAGACCTTAGTCAAAAGACTAAGGCCCTGAATTATAGCTTCAGCCCCACCGTTTGTTAGTTGTTTAATTATATCTATGAGGTGAAAATAATATCCATGTACATAGTAAAGTCTCAATGAATGTTAGCTACTATTTTTGCTTCCTCTTTTGTTATAATAGTAATCTGTTGTCAAAGGCAGTCTCTCTGAGGTTTGGTTTTACATTTGTGACATGTTAATAATAATTCTTACTTTGGAATTAGGGGAGGAGACTGAAAGGGGAAAATACACAGCACAGAATCTGGCAGGTAAAAGATTTTCAATAACTGGCAGCTATGATCCTGCCTTCCTGCATTCCCTGTTGATTTCCTTTGCAAAATAGTCCCCACACCAACACCAACACCTTTCACTCCAGCTCTTAGTCTGCCTTCTCTCCTTCAATCCATCTTTCATGTCACAGCCAAAAAGGTAACCCAAAGCCATTTTAGTGTCAAAGGCCATCTGGGACTACTCTTCACCTAGTAGAGCCTACTTTTGCAGAGGCACTAGAGCCTCATCCACCTCCTGAACCCAGGAAGAATCCACAAGTACACAAGGTTTCCAGCCCAGTGACTGGACAGAGACTTCTGGGGACAAGCTGTCTGCAGGGCTCATCCTGAGAATAGAACTCAGGAATTAAGGAAGTTTGGAGAGGGATATCACAAGATGCCAGGCAGAGAGACAGAAACCCAAGCTGGCAGCTTCACATACATGTGCTAGAGCCAGCTTGTCTGGTTCCTAAGGACAATCGTGCACATCCCTTAAGTCACATTGGTAGTGTGAAATTGGCCAGAGTGGCAGTATTTACACTTTGGAAATCAGCCAATACTATAAATCAGTGCTTTCTTTTTTGTTTCCACTGAGAGCCAGTTGTTAAACATTTACCAGCACTCAACTGAACCTCGGTCTCATCAGTTGTTCTTAAGTCACACGATCCCTTTGATTCTCAGTTCCTGCATATAGACATTGAGGAGAGTGCATTCGTGGGTTCTCTAAGCAACATGCTGAGATGGGATAAAGCATCCAAGGATTGCATGAGGGGAAGTCTGTGAGAGAGAAGATGAGAGATGGCTGTGAAGGAGCCATCAGACTGGGAGCAATCTGACCTGTGTGGAGGAGAGCAGGGAGGAAGGTTATGCAGATGCATCCCAGACCACCACATAGTCGGAGGAAGTCCTCAAGACCGTCTGCCACCCTGGGATACTGGATCTCTTACAATGGGCCTGCCTGAGTCTTCCTGACATGCAATCCATCATTGGCTAGGAGCACCTATAGGAAATGTGGCCTTAGTACAAAAGCAGAAATAAAAATTCAGAGTATTTGGATGGGCCTCTTGGTTAATTAAGCCCCGGTGGTGGGATTTCTGCAAGATACATTCTTACAACTGTCACAGATAGTAACACATCAAATCCCATTAATCTAGGTCACATCATACACCTTTAAAAATATTTCCTAAGCCCCTATCCTGTGCCAAACAATGTGTTGGGTCCTGGACATGGAGAAAGGTTCAAAACCAGAGTTTTTGACATTATGGGCCCCATACAGGGAGGCTGACAAGTAAACAGACACATTTAGGACAGTATGGAAAGTAAGGGGGAGGTTAGGGGCCTGTCAGTAAAGGCTGCATAGAAAAATAAGGGATTGAGCTGATCCTTGAATGAGCCCAGTATGGAGTGAAATGAGAATTCCAAGGAGAAAAATTTTCAAAAGCAAAGGCCCAGAGATATGAAAAAGCATGGAAGATTCAAGGACTTGGGCATGATTCCACATTGATTCAGCATAAAATGCAATAGTGGAATTATTAAGAAATGACCCTGGGGGAGGAATCAAGGCCAGACAAGGATAAAGAATTAGATACATTTATTTATTATTATAGACAAGTAAGACTATTACAGACATTTCCTCCAATAGAAAGAATGGTCATTGGCTGCAATTTGAAGAATGGACTGGAGGGGTAAGGAGAGAGGCAGGAGGTTAGGGCAGGAAGCCTGGTCCATGTAAGAAGGAGGAGGCAGGATCAGTGAATGCTGAGCAGGAAAGTCAGTCAAGAGGTGTATAAGACAGAGAGGCTACACACAAGTGGATGGCTGTTGAAGGGGAAGACAATGATAGAGGAAGGTCTCAAATGTTTTGTAACCAAACGTCTTTCTGTAGATCTTCTAGTCCAGTGTTTTTCAAACTTTTTTATCTCACACTACACTGAAACCTATCTATAGTTAAACTTCCGCAGCACAGTTGAATTATGTTCATTAAAAAAAAGAATATACTTATTGTACTTTGTACTTTTTTCAAAAATAATTAATGATCTTTAAAATTTTTCATGGCACACTGTGTGCTATAGCACACTGGTTAAAAACCACTGTTCTAGATTAAAAGGCCACGAAAGCTATGTTAAACAGTTTGATGAAAATATTTCAGATTCTATATGAAGTCAGCACATTGTGCCCCATGATTGCATTAATGTACACAATTATGATTTAATAAAAAAAATTTTAAATTAAAAAAAAATAAAAATCACTGTTCTAGACTATAACTTTGTAACTTCAGGTCATAACTAGTTAGTGGATTATGAAATCAACTTACTGAGTTGTGGCCAGCATTTTTTTTAAATTAAAATATGCTCTATTGCATGTAGGAAGGATAAGAATTATTTTATAAAGCTTGTATTTCAGTCAGGTTTATATGCACTAGGTCAGGATGGAAGATATACCAATCACAGTCAAGAAAGTTTTCTGTACTATGGACTCTTATAGGGCAGACTGTATCTTACACGTCTTGAACTCAAGGAGTCATAGAAGGTTTGTGCCCCAACGCTGCCTCTTTCAGTTGGAAAAAATGATGTTTGGAGAAATTAAGTGATCTCTTCAAGATCGTATAACTTTTATAATATCCCTTATAAAACCTGGTTCAATTAAGAAAATAAGTGAGTCTATTTATGCAATTATGCATGAATACAGATTATAAATTAATGTTATAGAAATACATGAGTAAATTAATGAATGAATGAATGTTCGGATAATATGTGACTACATGAAAAAATGAATTCGTGGATGAAGCAAAAAAAGGAAGGAAAGAAGGATGAGGAATAAGGGATGGAAGAGGAAGTTCTCCAATCTCTTCACAAGCATTGTGAATCTGTAGACTACCAAGGGGTAAAGTGTTTCTGAATGACCCCAGGAAGAGGACAAGAGCCAATTGGAATTAATTGTTTGGCCAGCACAGAGATCAGCCAAACTTCACCAAGTGATGATGGCCTTGAAGTAGACTTTGTTAATCACCCATTTATTGGGTGAGCTATTAACTGGCCTCGGATGGGGGTAGCAAAGCACCTGACTTTCGAGAATGAATGAGGTATTTGGAGTAGGGCAAAACAGACTCTTCCCAACCCCCCCCCCAGCCCCACCTCCCCACCCTCGCTCTGACCTGCTGAGTCATCCCCAGCCCTGAGAGCTGCCATGCCATTATTTCCTGATCCCATAACTGGGAGCCTAATCAGTTCCCTGTACTCTGGATTATCCCAGGGAGATGCATGTTTAGTTCAGGGGAGAAATACATTAACATGAAGAGGAAGAGCTAAATCACTAAAAATTAACCAGGCATAGTTTTTCAGCTATTTGAATCAAGTCTAGATTCTCTTCATATTTGTTCTGTGGCACTGAGCTAAGTCAGTTTACCTTTTTGACCTTCTGTTTAGTTTACTCATCCATAACATAGATATACTATTAATCTCATCCTTTTTCATTTATAATGCCTATGCTCTGCAAAAAAAGTTTATGGTAAATAAATTCTTATTTACTCCTTCCTTTCCTTGTCCTTCCAATTTCCCAAGCTTCTTGTCCACTTATAATTTATTTATTCAACAAGTATCTATTGAGTGCTTACTGTGTAACAGACACTAGGATGCTGGGGTTCTAAAGAGTGAACCTGAGACGAAACTCCTTGTGCTCATGGATCCACATTCTGGATCATGAGGTTGCAGTGTTGTATATCCAGAGGTACCATCATTTGGTGCCTGAAGGATGACTCTAGAAAAAAAAAATCCAAATGCATAGTTTCTCAGATGGTAATAATTGATACAGAAGAAGAAGAAGAAGAAGAGCTGGGGTGGGGGAGAAGTATTGGAAGAGAGGGTGCCTAATTTTAAATAAGGTGGCAAGAAAGGGCAACATTGGAACAAAGACCAGAAGAAGATGAGTATTCTAGGCAGAGGGAAGGACAAGTGCAAACTCCTTGAGGTAGGAGCATGCCTGACTTATTTGAGGATGGTAAGGACACCATTGTTCATGTTGTTCTCTCTATTTCAGATCCTTTTCCCTGCTGCTCTTTGGGGGAATTCTTAATTAGCCTTCAGTCTCTAGCTTCTTTGCCTTGGCCCCAGCAGACAGAAGAATTATTATGTGATTATCTGTCTTTATTCTGCAGAATACAAGTTCCATGAGGGGAAGGCTCACATCTCTCTTGATCATCTCTGTGTCTTTAACAGCAAGATACTTTCTGGCTGAGAATAGGTACTGAGTATTTATTAGAGACTCTGTTAAATGAATATATGGGCCCTCTGAACCCTCCGTCTTCTGTTTAAACAATGCTGCCTCATCCTTCATCCTTCACCTAAGCATGGCCTCCTCCAAGAAGAAGCATTCTTGAACCTGTCATGGTCATGCTCACCTCTCTGTAACCTGAAGAAGTCCATAGGAGGACATTAGTGCAGTGTAATGTTAAGAAATGCATGTGAGCCATGGAATATAAAAAGAATCCTGGGATCAGTTTGGAAAATTATTGGTGAGACAAATGTAAGCAGGTTTCTCTGTTCAGTGACTTTTCAGAGACTTTACTATGTTGAAGGGCCTTGTGAATCTCAAAGAGAGGGATTGCTAAGGAATGTTTCCTAAATGTACTTGACTGTGGGGCACCTTTTCATAAAGCAGCAATTTTTAGGAGCCCACTTTGGGAAATACTGAGTTGAAACTTGCTGGAATTCTCTCATCTTCTGGAATGTTCTTTGGTTTAACCTCAACCAACCTCTGTCACTCTAGCTTCATAGCCCAAGGCAGGCACCTTGGTTTTAGTTTCCACCTCCTGCTTGGCCACTGAGGAAAAGGCTGCTCAGGAAAGAGAAGTTACCCCAGATTGTATATTTTTCTGGCCAGTAGACAACTCCGAAAGGAATATAAAGAGTCATAATTGTAAGAATTGGGAGGAAGTCAAGGAAAGGAAAAGAGGATACCTGTGGCCCAGCCCAGTGAAAGAAGATGGTGTGGCTTTTTCCTTTTTATTTTCCATAACCACCTTCTCAAGTCGTCTCAACAATTAAAGTTTGGCAGGTCAGTTCGTGCTGTAAAAATTAACTTAGTGGTGGTATGTAATGGACGCTGCTTCAGAACCACAGGGATGGGGTCTTTACCTCTGCTCCCCAGGGCCTGTGGGAGATGCCAACAGGCCCCCCCAGATTTTTGACAAGGAAACTTGTTTTTCTCAATCTCATATTATCTGTGCCTTTCTCAAAGGCATTCTCTGTTTCTGTTTTTCTCCTTGGTGGTCTCTTTTGTCTCATAAATTTGGAATGACTTTTGCTGACGTAGGACTTGGTAGTCCAGCTACACTTTAGAAAAGTGGAAGATGAGAGGTGAGAAAAACACAACTGATTTCATCTCAACATATTTTATTGGCTCGGCACCTGTGGCTCAAGCAGCTAAGGCGCCAGCCACGTATACCTGAGCTGGTGGGTTCAAATCCAGCCTGTGCCTGCCAAACAATAATGACAGCTGCAACCAAAAAATGGCCAGGCATTGTGGTGGGCACCTATAGTCCCAGCTGCTTGGGAGGCGGAGGCATGAGACTCGCTTGAGCCCAGGAATTGGAGGTTGCTGTGAGCTGTGATGCCACAGCACTCTATCCAGGGTGACAGCTTGAGACTCTGTCTCAAAAAATAAATAAATAAATAAAACATATTTTATTTTACTTCAATTTAATTTAAATTAATAAGCAGCTCTTGAACTTCTACTCAGGCTCCTATAATAGGCATTCAGGAGACTAAGATGAGTAAGTTATAGTCACTGCTCATGAGAGCTTTCCAGCAATCTCTCTCTTTCTAGTGAGATTTTGGATCTCACCGGTCTATGGCAGTATTCCCTGGTACCTATAAGGGAGACACATGAAAGGTGACCAGATGCTTCCTGGATTGGGTAGCCTGAAGGGCATAAGGCAAGAGGAGAGCCCAGGTGGGAGCATTTGGATGATTTGTGCTCAGGGGATGAGTTTCAAACAGGGATATTCTTTTTTTTTTTTTTTTTTTTAAGACAGCATTGGTTTTCAATGTGTATGAATTCTTCAGCCTTATTTTTCCCAAATCCTCTCTGAACTTCATTTTACAAACTGCCCAGAGTTCATCTAGGCACTTTTACATCAGCCCTCCCAGCATAACAACACGCGGACATTATTCTCTGCTCTTGTGGTAACTTTCCCACATATTTTGCCAAATACGATTCATAGCTTAAATAACTTCTACTTTCTCTGGGAAGCTTTCTATTTTCCTTCTCTGCCTCCCTTGCAGACCCAAATATTAATACTTAAATTCCACATCCCTAACATAACTATATATGCCTTTAACTATTTAACAAATGTTTACTGGATGTTGGAGACACATATGCCAAAAGGAAAAAGCATATCCCTGACACAAGGCACTTAAGGTCTAGCAGAATACAAACACATAAGCTGAATTATAAAACTAAAGAATGTATAAGGAAGAACAGTCCAGAAAAAAAAACAATAATTCTCTTGTGCTAAGGACTTGAGGCTGGAGGGAAGCTGGAATGATGGAATAATGGATAAACCTGTTGGAGGTTACTGTGAAGGGAGGAGAGAGGAAGGGGAAGAAAAAGGAAGAGAGGAAGAGGAAGGATAGAGCGGTCCCGATCCCATGGATCTTATGTTTTGGCTTTCAGATTTTATTCTAAATGTATTAGAAATGGGTGGAGGGGCGTAGTGCTCCATAAGGAGAAAAACTTTGTTTTATACATCGCTATATCCTTAGTGACAAGAAAAGTGTCTGGCATGAAGGTACTCAATAAATGTTTATGAAATGAGCGAAAGAGTTAGTGAAATAGTGATTTTTAAATTCACAAATATTGTTGGGTTGTTACCTGGAGAATGAATTGCAAGGAGGCAAAAAAAGGGATGTACGTACAAGCAAAGAAATGTCTAAGTCTTGTGGAATTGCAGCCTGTTTTGGATCTCACTGGCCTGTGGCAGTATACCCTGGTACCTGTAAGTAAGGGAATTTGAAGCCAGAGTGTCCTGGGTTCAAATCCTAGTCCTGCTACCTGTTAAGCAGCATGACCTTAAATGCATTGCTTTCAGTAATTGCTTCTTTATCAGTAAAATAGAGACAATCATAGTAACTGCCTATTTAAATTATCAAGAAGATTGGGGAAGAGGATGAGGAGGAACAAGAGGAAGAGGAGAAAAAGAAAAGGCTCCTGGCATATATTCATAGTTCAGAGAATAGGAAGACAGACTAGTATAGAGGTTGTGTAACCTTAGACACGTTTCTTTATTTCCCTGCAGCTCGGCTTTCTCATGTGTGAAATATAGATAACAGTACTACAGCTCCGCAATCCCTTATCCAAAGTCCTTGGTAGGAGATGTGTTCAGGATTGAGAATGGGGTTTTTGATTCTTAGAAAGGCAATGCAGTGCACATTCGTGTATTTTGTGACATTCTCATCAGATTCATAAATGCCCCCACAATCAAACCTCTTCCTTCTGCAGCTAGACATATGCTTACACAGACACACTAAATGGAATTAAAGGAAAAAAAGATCATAGGTCATAATTAATTTAGATCAGAATTGGCTTCCAAGTCAGTTGTAAAGGAAACGGGGTGCATGTCCCAGCTTGTTTCTCAGCACCAGCAGCACTGGGCCTGGCACAGAGATGCACTCGGCATGTACGTCTGTTGAATTTCCTCTCCCTAGATGATTTTCTTGTCCATCTGGTCTGATGATATTTCTAAGGTCTTTGCTCTCTGAATTGGTTTCTGGGATGGAATAAGGTTAGGGAAAGGGATTTCCAGTATAATAAAGACCCTACCGGGGAGTTCCCAAGGGTCCTTCTGAACACAACATTTCACACTGGAGCGGAGAGGAAGGGAGACCTTCTCCAGCCCCATGGGGCTTAGGCTCCACCAAAGGGAAAGGCAAGAAAGAAAGTGGAGTAGGGTGGGGTAAGAACTACTTCCCTACCCCAAATGCAATCTTCACAGAGACAGTCTATTGCCGGTTTTGTTGACTAGTATGTTCTAAGCACCAAGGCAAGTGACTGTCTCTTGAAGACATGCAGTAGGCTTGGTGCCCAGAGCTCAGGGGTAGGGTGGCAACCACATACACTCAGGCTGGCAAGTTTAAGCCCAGCCCAGGCCTGCTAAAACAACAGTGACACCTGCAACCAAAAAATAGCTGGGCATTGTGGCGGGCACCTGTAGTTCTAATTCTTAGGAGACTGAGGCAAGAGAACCACTTAAGCCCAAGGGTTTGAGGTTGCTGTGAGCTGTGACACCATGGCACTCTAAGGAGGGTGACATAGTGAGACTCAAAAGACATGCAGTAAATATTTATTAACTGAATGAGAATGAGCATTTCTTACTTATCTAGCATGTGCCAGGCCATTTCATATAATTTCTTCAATAATCATATCCATCTTATATAGAAGGCATTATTCTCGTCTGCTTTTTACATCTGAGGAAATTGAAGTTTAGACAAGCTCAAGCCATCAGGACCCACATTTTGGCCTCAGCCCTCGCTCTTTCTTCCACGTCTCACCAGATCAAGTGCCTTGTGAAGGACAGGCTAACCTGGTCTCTGGTAGCCTGGGGTAGTCAGCTGGGGCAGATCAGGTTGGGACAGTTGTTGGGCCCAAGACTGAGGCTGATCTGGGAGGTTTGAGAGAGTACAGCCCAATCAGAAGCCTTGGCTTGACCCAAAGCAAGTATGAAAGTCTCTAAAGAAAGATACATCTTTTTCAGATTTAATACTCCAGGGCTGCTTAGGGCCACTTCTCTGAGCTGAACTTCCTGGGGCATAGCAATGCCAAGTCATGTGACTGTGCAGGCTGATCCTTCTGAGAAATGGTCTGTATCCTTCTACAAACTTTCTAAGTTCCCAAGGAGGAGGGAACTTT
Organism: Arctocebus calabarensis; assembly: GCA_963573935.1. NCBI lineage: Eukaryota > Metazoa > Chordata > Mammalia > Primates > Lorisidae > Arctocebus > Arctocebus calabarensis. The sequence continues at coordinate 44,462 of CAUYON010159446.1, read as the reverse complement.
ATTATGTAATTCTAGTTCCACCACTCACTAACTGCAGGACCTTAGGCAAGTCACTTTTTTGTTTTTTCTCTTCAGTGCAGCAGAAAAAAGAGGTAATGGTATTTATCTTGCAAAGTGCAGAGAGAATCAGAGACAGTGAGTGTAAAGTGTGTATCATGGTCTCTATCGTGTTAGTAAGACCTCTTAAGCAGTGGCTGCTAGTCATAGTATTATTTTATCTGAAGGTCTCTAGCTGGCCTACTACATCATCAGCTGAATCTGAGAGTCAGGATGGGGCCATGGCTGTGTGCTGACAGTCGTCTGAGAAGTTGGTGAGGACAGGGACGCTGCCCTGTATCTCAGCTCCCATCATTTAAGGCATGGCCCATAGTGGGCTTCCATTACTCATTTGCTGAAAGAAAAAATTGATCAAAAGGGTGGATGTGGTAATTCTATTTCTATGCCTATAGTTCTGTAATGAGACTTCTGCAAAAAACAAAAATTCAACAATGTATATTCAATTCTAGACTCTGAGAGTTCGGATGATATTTGAAGCAAATGCAAGTTCACAGGGTTATTGAAAAAACAAAGAATAAAATAAGAAGTGTGTGTTTGCTTGTTTGTTATAAAGTTTTTTTGTCTGTATTATCGCTGTGCCTTTTTTATCCTGGGGTTTATAATTGCTCAAAGGCATAGAAAATATTATATTGGCTTATGTATGCTTGGAAAATAAGTGTGGAAAATATACAAGGTTGGACAATTGAGTCCACAAACTCACCCTAGAAAAAGGGCTACATACCTCACTGCTGAAAATCACTATAGTCACCTTTGAAGTGCTCCCCTCAGGAAGCTGCACACCAATGCCAGTGCCCAGTCCAGCCTTCAAAGCAATTTTAGAACTCTTTCTGGAATGACCATCAGAACTGTCATCAGACAAGGAGTGACACGTAAGTTCACAAACTCATCCTAGAAAAAGTGCTATAGACCTCACTGCTAAACATTCCTATGTTCCCCTTCAAAGAACTCCCCATGGCCGTCTAGTGAGTATAGTCTGATAGAGGTCTCCAGGATCTCTGACTGAGTCCTAGGACTTAGAAACCACAAATGCAGACCCTATCACCCCAACTTTTATCACCAGGAGAGACACAAAGACACATCTCCAAGTCTTTCAGAGATTTCTTACCAGAGGTGAGTTAGGGCTTAAGCACTCAACTCAGAGCTCTCTTCATGCTCGATTGCAATTATTTATTCCAATGGATTTTTTTTAATCTTGCCTGCTGAAAGGTGAAATACTTGGAAGGCAGTGTCTGAATTAGCTTCCACTGTATGCTCCATACCTTGCACAGAGCCATGAACATGGTAGATTAAATGGACAATCGGATGGGTGACTGTAGGTCCTTTGAATCCAGTCTGGTACTGTCAAGCTGTGAGTATATGATGTAGCCAAATGATAAGTCAATAACACTCACTCACAGGTGCATCTCAGAACGAGTAGCTCTGAACCCAAGAGGCGGATTACCCTGAATAATAATCCATCCCACCCCACTCTCCTGCACTTTGAGGCCTCTCTTCATTCCACAACCAGAAGTTTCTGTCATTCAGCTGTCAGATGCAGAGTTAGGATTTTTAAAAATTCTCAGCTGATCCAATATGTTGTTCGGTGAATGTTAAACCCATGGAGAAACCCCTCATCCTTCCTTTTCTCCTCCCCCCTCTAGAGCTGAGAACCTCCCTCTTCCTCTCCTTCAGTGACTTCTGAGCACTATCCAATAGCTTTCCCAGAGCTTAGCTTCAGCCAGAGGTCTTCTGTGAGCAGCAATGGCCTGGGTGTCCAGCAGTAGGGGTGGGGAGGTGAAGTGCCCTGAGTGGGGAGGGAAAGCCCATGCCCACTTAAACCCATTCTCTGCAGTTTGGGGTTGTCATGGCTTCACTCTCTCACTCTGCTATATTTCAAGCTGGGGTGGGGATAGGGCAGAAGAAGGGCCCTGCATCAGGGCCCCTGACTCATTTTGGCTCAGAGATCCCGGCTGTGAACAAGTGGACCGTCCTCTGCAGCTGGCCTTGCCTCTCTTTTTGGCCAGGGAGCAGAGAGGCTCAGATTAGGGGAGCGCGGAAAAATCACAGGGCCTCAGCCTCTTGCTGGGGTGGCCTCTGGGCAGCTGTGGACTGTTTTCTCTAGTTTCTTTAATTAAAGGGCACTTTATCCCTTTTAGAGCCTCTGTAGACCTGTTTTTCTCTCTTACAGGCACTAGTTGAAGAGAATAGTTGTTTCTGAATGTCTGGCTATCACTTTATAGAAATTAGTTTTCCCAGAAACTGTGTCCTGACAACAAGATTTCATTTGATCCCCCTCAGAATGTACTGGCTGGCTGGCTCAGGGTTGGAGAGCACAGATAATCTAGATTTCCTTCGAAGGCCGCTGGAAAATCATTGAGCATAGTCTCGCCTACATCTCGTTAAAGAATCATCTTCATAATTTTGCCATACCTGTGATGCCATTAACTTAATATGTTATTGAAATTGATTCATTTCTTTCTTTTTTCTTTTTTGTTTTTGGTTAAAATCAATAATTTCAAAATGGAAATTTATATCACTGCCAGTAAATGGAAAACCAGGATTACTTTCCATAAATAGAAGGTAACTCTAAAAATCAATACAGTGAAAAGAAAACAATTTTATAAAACCCTGAACTCATGCTGTTGCCTCTGGAAGGTTCTGAGCAAGAGTATTGTTTTCTCTTTTAAATAACTTTTTTTTTTTTTTTTTGTAGTTTTTGGCCGGGGCTGGTTTGAACCCACCACCTCCCGTATATAAGACTGGCACCCTACTCCTTTGAGCCACAGGTGCCGCCCAGTGTTTTCTCTTTTTTAAAGAAGGGAGGCTGGCAAGTTATCACAGAGGTGTCAGGACCCTATCAGTATTAAACCAAGCCATCCTTCATGACTGAATGTGAAGAACTATAGGAAAGTTAGCATGTAGGTGGGGGACTTTTTGCATTAAATGATTTAATTCTGACGTGTCTCATACTTTGGCAAATATCATGTAACTCAATAGAATGATTTTTACCTGGGAAGGGATGAGCTTCTGGTCATGGCAAATTTGTGACAATGACAAAGGTAAACCCAAGACACCACACCCCAGAGTGTGTCCTCTCGGTCCCCTTAATGCACACCAGGTTGCTTCTTTGGAGAGATCAGTTTATTTTTTAGGACTGGGGGCTAGTGGATAAGGAATTTTTTTTTAAGATTATTTTAAGTGAGTGGCACATTTTTTTGTTGTTGTTGTTTTGAGACAGAGTCTCATTCTGTTGCCTTGAGCTTGAGTGTGGTTGCATCTTCGTACCTCATTAGAACCTCAAGTAATCCTCTTACCTCAGCCTCCCAAGTAGCTGGGGCTGCAGGCACATGCCACTACACTTGGCTAATTTTTCTGGTTTTAGTAGAGACAGGGTCTTGCTCTTGTTCAGACTGGTCTCTGAGCTCAAGTGATCCTCCTGTCTCAGCCTCCCAGAGTGCTAGGATTTCAGGAGTGAGCCACCATGCCTGGCCTGGGTATTTTCTCAAGAAAAATAGTATTGTTTTCTTACCACAATACTCTTTCTCTGTGGTATTAAGACAGATATTAAGTTTTCAACATTCTCTCTACCACTTCATATTTTTCTACCCTATTCAAGAAGTACATCAGAATTCAATGGACTAAAATGACTTCTTGTGATAAAGTGAAAAGTAATCCATGCTAAGTTTTTGACAACTAAAAAATAAATCATTTACAACCATGCCAGACTTTGACTATGAGTAATTCATTCGTTCCTTCAACATTCATTGAGCAACTAACACTTTTAGATGCATTTACTACAGCTAATCCAAGGCCCTTTGGAGTCCTATATCTTATTCTTCCATAGCAGTTTTCAAAAGGCAGGCTTACCCCAAATTCAACGTTTTTGGATTTTCTGTTGAGTACTAGCCATGTAGTCAGAACTATTGTAGGCAGGTGTTATATCCTTACCTCATGTAGGAAAAGCAGACGTTTAGATAAAGTACCTTGTCTGGGTCACAACATCCTAGAAAGGTAAACATTGGGCTTGGACTCAAGTCTTTGTGATCCCACAAAGTCAATCAACTCTCCACTGCATTTCAGTACTACATGTTTATACCCATATTGACAGTAGAACATTTCTGTCACATGCATTTTCCATTCCATTGTGAAGCCTAACAGTGTGCCGGGCACATACTTACTGTGTAGAAAGTACCTGCTGTGAATAATGGTGATGTAACAGGTGAGGAGAAGCTGGTTGAAGTTCAGAAGAGAAGAGGGAAGGAAAACAAGCACTGTCTCTGGCCCCTTGCCCTTTGGACTTCATTTCCTCACCTGGGCCTCCCACGATGTGAATGCTACAAACATCTAAAGTTGCATCATTTTATTTATTTTTAATTTGGGAATGAAAATGAATTGAAGTCAGCCTGGTTATTGATCATTCTTGTTTTAGAGTCAAAGGTATACTGTCTGTCCCCTTCCCTGGCATGTCTAGAGACTCTTCTTCAAACCAACAAATCATCTTTTAAAAATGAAATGAAAAAGGCAAGTGGTTGGTGGAATAGGGGTTCCTCACTCTTCAAGTACCTGAGCTAGGTTTAGATGTATTTTAAGACACTCAGCCAGGATGTTGAAAGCCTTCAACTCTCTCTGTCTCACCTGGCCCCATCCTCTAAGGCTGCCTGAACCTTCTCTGCAGTGGATCCTGTCTCCTTCAGTCATTTCATTTCCCACTGAAACGTTTGCCACTCTATTTGTGGCACTAATAATTTCATAAGTTTCAAGGGAATCCATAAAATCTCAACCACATCCTTTGAGTACCCTACAGAGGTTGGATACATGGCAGTTTGGATCAAAGTGGCTGATTCCAAACCTGGTTGCCAGTGATGCCAAGTTTCAAGGCACCAGGCCTTGGAATATCCACCTTTCCTTTGACTCCTGAGTTGGGCCCATTGCCTGGGACACATAGCAGAGCTACCTAGCTGAAGGAACATTGGGTAAGAGTTGGAAATCGAGGGTTCATATCCCAGTTCTATTGTGGCTTGATGTGTGAGCTCCGATGAGTCTCTCCCCTCCTCTCTGGTTCTCAAAATGATGAGGTAAAAACTGGCATCCTTGTGTGGTAGATGAGGATACCGAGCCCCGAGGCAGACAGCAGGTGGTGGAACCTAGATTGAAACCCAAGCCTGTCTGAATCCACAGCTTCTGCCCAGAGATGTCTGTTATATCGATATAATGTAGTCACCTAGGAACTTCCAGTTTTGTGGTCTGAAATAAAAGCTCCAGAGAGCTAAATATTACAGAGGACAACTGGTTACTTGATGTGGGATTAGGGAAGAAGAGAATGATTTTGACACCAGTGACCTTAGGAGGCCATTTAGAAGGAGTAGGAGTAAGCCAGGGAAGTTCATGTGGGCTTTTCAGGTGTATGTCTGCAAGATTTGAAGGATGCCTGTGGGTTGGGGGGATTGGAAAAGAGGATGAGCAAAGCTAAGATGGTAGGAAACTCACATCTAGGGACATAGTGGCCTTAAAGCCATGTAAAGGCATGGAGGGAAATCATGAGTGCAGAAATATTATAGGACCAGATGTGGGAAGCCCTAGTGCCACACTCAACATGCTGCCTGGGGTCAGGAAAGGGCAGGCCCCTTTGGGAGTCACCCAGGTGTTCAACATGGCAAGAGTACAGGGTCTCCTGCCCCATTTGCTTCCTACTCTCAGCCAGAATCCTTTCGTAAAGGTTGTAGGGCCTTCTGGGCTGGGATCACCTTGCAAAAGAGCATCTATCCCGCCTGCTGTCTGGATTGAGCAAGAGGCTGGAAACAGGGTGAGGAAGCAGCAGCTGTGAGTCAGACAGCCCCCACGCAGGCTCCAGCCCCGGGCCTGGGCCCCAGCTGGGATCAGCTCTCGCCTGGGTTGCATTTGCCGAATACGGACTGTACAGCCAAGTGTGGCTCAGAGCTGCCCTGACTCACTGGGAACTGTCCGAGCTCCCCATGCCCATCACGGCTTTCATTTCTCTTATCTTCTTTCTCTGCATTTTTTGCCCTCTTCCCTTCCCTCACCTCCTGTTCTTTTTTTCTCCTTCCTTCTGTTTTTTTCTTTTTTATTTGCCTTTTTTGTTTTGTTTTGTTTTCAGCTTCTTCCTCTTTTTTGCTGAGATTTTTTTATTTGCAACATGATTTGGGAGACCCCTGGTTCTAGACCAGGCCAGCAGCAACTCACTGTGTGGCTTCAGACTCACCTTTTGTCTCTGGGCCTCAATTTTCCCATGGTCCAATGAGGCAATTAGACTTGATGGTGTTTAATTATCCATTAGGACTTCTCATTCTAGACTTCTCTGCTGCTTACTCCTTTGCCTTGTTTACAGAGTCATCGTGCCAGGGCTCACAAGAATGGCAGCATATGTTTGGGGTCCTGGATCACCTTGGCTGCTTACAAAATCACCTGTCAAACTTCTGTGCCCAGACCCCCATACCAATTTGATGAATATTTATGGAGATAGGGCCCAGGTATCCATTTCTTTCTTTCTTTTTTTTTTCCTTGAGACAGAGTCTTAAGCTGTCACCCTGGGTAGAGTGCCGTGCCATCACAGCCATCACAGCTTATAGCAACCTCAGACTCTTGGGTTTAAGTGATTCTCTTGCCTCAGCCTCCCAAGTAGCTGAGACTATAGGCACCCACCACGATGGCCAGCGTTTTTGTTGTTGTTGCAGTTGTCATTGTTGTTTTAGCAGGGCTGGGCCCGAACCCACCAGCCCTGGTGTAGGTGGCCACACCCTACCCACTGAGCTACAGGCGCTGTGCTGCGCCAGGTATCCATTTTTAAAGCTTCCCCAGATGATCCTCCTGTGCATCAGGATGAAACGTTACTGATTTAGAAGACGCTACCTTTTGGTAAAGGCAGAGAGACTGATATACTGAGGTCCAGAGCTAGGAGGAGGACCTGTCCAGAGTCACAAAGTTAAGTCAGTGCAGACAGAACCAGAACTAAGCCTCCCACCATGTCTGTCCCCTTGGCCTCAACTTTGAATCACCTTAAGCAAATGCCATGGCCTCCAGTGGAGCCAGGCACTAGCATGGTCTCCCAACCCTGCCAGAGCCTGGCTTAGAGGCAAGGCCCAGACACAGCCTCATTAAGCCGGGCAGTGCCTTACGGGAATTGCTCCTGGCTCTGGCTTAGAAAACAAACACAGTGCTTTGGTTTTCTTTGGCTGGCCCAGGGTGGGGGAGCTAAGAGGAGAGCACCTGAGGACGCAGGTTTGCTGCTCTTCTCTCAGGCAAAGGAGGGCTGCCAGGAGAGGGGAGTGGAGGCAGGTGGGCAGGGCTTGTCCGGTGAGTCGGAAGCCCACAGGCTGCCTGAGAAGGCACCCCGCAGAGGCTGATGCCTGAAGGGGAGGCGCCTGGGCACAGAATCTCAGCTTGGGTGGCAGCTCAGGTAAGCTCTGCACCTTGACCTGCCTCCAAACACACTCTGTTAGGTGTACGTGACTTCTAAGTCTTCCTCCCAGACACTGGTTATAGGAGAAAGAGACTTAAGTTGGGATCCCGGTTGTAGCTGCTGTTTATGGACTGTGATGACATGTACATATGTTATGTAATATATACTTTACATATAACTTATGTAGACTCTTCACAGCTTGCTAGGGTGGGAACATTAGTTTGCCAGCTTCAGAGATGGGGAAACAGGATGAGAGCAGTGAAGTCCACTACTCCAGGAATATAGCCCTAAAGGTACACAAGGGGTCAAAACTCAAATTCAGGTCAGCCTGACTTCAAAGTTCAGTTCTGATCCCTTATGCAACACTGTTTCTGTTTGAATCAGCAAACCTGGTTTGAATCTCTCATAACAGACCTTATAACTTGTTAACTCACTTCTCAGGGGCCTCATTTTCTTTCTGTGTAAACTGAGGCTTGTTCTGCTGATTTCACATGACTGGTGTGGCTATCAGATGGAAGTTGGACATGAAAGAGGTTCATAAACAACAGAGGGATATACAAATGTAAGAGATTATTTCCGTTATCACCAAACACAGCTGTGTCCACACGTGGGGACCCACCATCCCATATACACCTGTCTGCACTTGTGACCTTGGTCTTCCCTGGCAACCTCTTTGGTTCCCAAGGACTCAGATGGGGGAGTGGAAGAGGAGGGAAAAAATAATAAGAACCTGTTTATAAAACAGTTCACATCTCCCAGATGAAAGCTTCTAGATAAATATCATGGCATCACATAAATAAAACATAAACGAAATAATATTATTTTTGCCCGTTCCAGCTGGCATGCCTGTAGACACTCTCATAGAAACTGAGGGTAGCTGGGTGAGGTAAAAAGAGGAAGAGCTTTGGAGTCAGAGAAAAGAATTCACGCCCTGCTTCTTCCAGGTGTTAGTTGTTTGACCTGGGAGCTGGTTACTTAGGCTCTCTGAGCCTCTCATCACAGTTGGAAATAAAAAAAAATACTATCTTCCAGACTTAATAAAACATAAATAAAAATAAAAAGGAAAAGAAAAGAAAAATACTATCTACCTGCAATAAACATTTAAAAAGTTTTTGTACATGTCTCTGGTAGAGGACTCCTCAGCCTTGATGCTACTTACTTCCATCCAGGCCCATCTTTCCCATTCTCCCATAATGTCCTAAAAGGGAGTGGCTGTGTTCTGCTTCAATAGGATGGTGCATGCTCCATGACTGTCAATTCCTTTTCCTCTGTTATTCTCTTAAGGCCACTCTGTCTTGACACTTGTAGGTCAGAATTCACACTCATACCTGTCTCTGGTCAGAATTCACACTCATACCTGTCTCTTAACTCAATATATTACTAACTGGAACACAAAATGTGAAATTCAAGACCCCAACTTATGAAGATATCTGGGCTCTGCTACTGAGTTGTTTGACATGAGGCATGTTGACGTACAGCTTTGAGTCTCAGTTTCTTCATATCCAAAATGGGACAATGCCTATTTTTTTCTTTCTTTTTTTTTCCTTAATTAGGCCCAGGTGAGGTTTGAACTCGCCACCTCCTAACCCATCTAGATAGATCCTTGTTAGGCAAATCAAATCTTGTACAAATATGTGTAAATTCTTTGTAAACTAGGAAGCGTTTGGAAAGTAGAAAGGAACACCTTCTGTAGTGGGGACTCGTTGTATAACAGACGGACATGGGAGATATTTGATTTTACAATATTGTCTCTGCTAGTCTGTTAGTGCCCCACTTCTAGAGTCCTTTAACACCACCTAAGATTAAATATCTTTGATTTGTACCTTTGGATCAGAAGACTCAGACCCCCACCACCTTCCCAAGTGTCCCCAACTTACTCTTATCTGATTTGTACCTTTGGATCAGAAGACTCAGACCCCCACCACCTTCCCAAGTGTCCCCAACTCACTCTTATCATTATCTCCTTTGTATAACTGCAGTCAGGGAGCCTGAAACTCTGCTCAACTGGCAGTCAGGGGACCAGAAATAGCATCTGGACTGTGAATCTGATATCCCTCTCGGGAACTCAGCTTCTTTTAGTGTACAGTGGAGAGTCCACATGACAATGACCATCACCTCTCACACTGTTACACTTTTTACTTCCGAAGGATATAAAACAACAGAGACTCAAAGGGTGCAACTAACTTTTCCAAGGCCTCTCAGGAACGAGGTCTGTTTTGATGCTAGTGTAGTGTCTTATTTATTCCTTCATCCCCACTGCCTAGCACAGCATCTGGCCTGTATCCTCTGTTCCGAAATATCCATTTAATAAATTCTGACATTGATAGCTTGTGAATTCACTTCGTTACTTCATCCCAATAAGAACTGGCAATTTTTTAAAACTGAATTTTAAGAATGATTGGGTTTATCTATACAACTCCTTAAACCTCGGCTTTCAAATGAGTTTCTCCCAGAGCTTTAGAATTCTATGGTTAGACCTCAGGGGATGACAAGCTATACATCATCCCTGAGTAGCTGGATCACCCTATTAGTGGAATATGTGGAACAGCTGATTGGGAGGGATGGAGGAGCGAAGGTTGGATACCCTCACATGTTCCCTCTCGTCTGGGTCCACATAGTGCATATGTATGAGGTTTCTCGGAAAAGTAGATTCCACTGGTTTGAAAATGTCAGAAAAAAATGACTGTTTTAAGGTAACAGACGAGGCACTTTAGAGTAGTGAGAGCGTGGGAAGACTCCACTCCATAGTTAATTCTCTAACTTTGGGACCAGCACTTTCTATATAAACCTTTAAGGCATTTCTACAGCCATTTCAGGACCATGTGTAATTACAGAAACCCGCTGGCATCCAGCCACAGCTAGGGGCTGAATCCCCAGGCTCTCTCAAACTCCGTTTTCATGAGGCTAGCCAGTGGACCCAGGCAGGCAGGGCCCTACCCCTCGCTGATGCCAGGTCTGGCAGGTCTGGCTGCAAGTTGGCACATCTGGGTGCTGGGACTGACTTTGGGCCAGGAGCTGCTGATGCAGTCCAAGAACATCTCTGGGAAGCTGGAAGGAACTGTCCGGAGGCTGCGGAGGAGCAGGGCCCGTCCATGTTTTCTAAGCCATACAGGGGAGCAGGTAGCAGGGCCAGGAACAGGCTGTTGGCACCTTTACCCAGGGTCTTCTGGCTCCTTCTGGCTCAGACTCTAAAATAAGCTGGGCAGAATGTTTCTGCAGCTGGGAAGATGGGGAAATCCCTATGAAACCTTTTTATGCTTCATGACTTTTTATGTCCTTAAGACGGCCACAAAAATCTCTCCCAGCTTCATCTTCTTTGCCATGTTTCCCACAGATTTGGCTCCTGAAAAATTGCTGTGTGTTTTCTCGTGTGGTCTAAAGGCCTTGCCCCCAGCACCTAATCAAAAATACGACCGTTAGTATCAAAAGTATAAGGTCTGTATACCCTTATTTTGTGCCAGTATAAACGCCTGAAATCTCCTAAGAACCAGTTGACCAAACAACCCATGAACAAATATATGCAACTGTCAGAAATGTGACAAAGCTGTCAAAAACCACGTGAACATGAATCAAGATAAATGGAAGAACCCAAGTCTTCCTTTCCTCTTTTTTTCTGGCATGTGTAAGCATAGCAAATCACCTGTAAAATTAGAAAAGAGAAAGAGTTCCCCACCCACCCCCTAGGGAAAAACCTACCTTTATCATGTCTGACATGCTTATGTCCTTCACCAATAGCAATTGCTGATGCTAGACTTCTTTTTAGGGGGCGGGGAACTAGGGATGAGGATGCTGTCACAAGGCGAGTCACTTGCTTCGATATGGAGGTTATCTGGGCTGCTCCTGTATCTTCTCCCAAATATTTGGGGCCCTCCATTTTTCATACAGATATCTCACTTCTCCCCAGACACTGCATAGCCCAGTGCAAATTTTAGTTTTTTTGTTTTTTTTTTTTTGAGACAGAGCCTCAAGCTATCACCCTGGATAGAGTGCCACGGCATCACAGCTCACAGCAACCTCCAATTCCTGGGCTCAAGTGAGTCTCTTGCCTCCACCTCCCAAGTAGCTGGGACTACAGGCGCCCGCCACAACACTTGGCCATTTTTTTGGTTGCTGCCGTCATTGTTGCTTGGCGGGCCGGGGGGCTGGATTTGAACCCGCCAGCTCAGGTGTACATGGCTGGCGCCTTAGCCCATTGAGCCACAGGCGCTGAGCCAGTTTTTTTTTTTTTAATCATGGAATACTAGAATGTCGCCATAATTTGCCCTTGCGAATTCTTAGTGGAAGCCCCTTACTTTCCAAAGAAGTCCTTTTGGCAGCCCCTTCCCAAGTGCTTCTGCAGGGAATTTGGAAATTGCTAACTCATTTTTCATTAACTCTGTTAGAACTAGACTGTGTCATGTTCTAATGGGGGAAATGACCAGAGGTTTAGTCATCTACCCCTGATCACATGAGTGTTACGGGGGTAGTGACAGTTGTGAACTGCATGTCCTCATTAGTGCGAACCCCCTGGGCCCTGTGGCTCAGCAAAAGATACACACAGGAGTCTCACAAGCATCATCCTGATGTCACAGATAGTTCCGGGGCCAGTGGGTTTGTCAGCGGGTCCCAGCAAGGAACTGAGAAGCGTCTATCAACTCCAAATTCACAGGAGAGGAAAACAAAATTCCTGTGTAATGTTGACCATCTGTGGATGAGGACAATTTTTTCAAGACAGGCCACTGGAGAGGGGTACAAGGAAAATAGTGACTTTTGTGTTAAGGGATCAGGATTTGAAAGAGATCAATGATTCCACTGAACAACGTGGAATATAGTGTAGCAGCGAGTTATTTTACTTTGTGAAACTTCTGTTTTTGAATAAATGTTGAGCTCTTTTAAAATAGCGACCTGTAACAAAATACTGTGTGTCATGATCAAAAACAGAGTATATCAAACTGCCTCCATGTAGTAATCCCCCAACCAACGAGTATGTGAAAAATTCCCCTCATTTGTAAAAAATATTTTCTGTGTATCACAAAAACTTGCCAGATGGTCTTCAGGATAGTATCTAAAAGAGCTAATGTTTAATTTAAAAGAGTTCCAAAAATGTCATATTGCTGTCCAACACAGATACTATATGACTTTTTGTTGTTGTTCTGAATGATTAAAAAGATGAACATCAAAGTTATTCCAAAACTAATAGTCTTAAAACAACATTTTTGATGAATGAGATTAATGGTACTCTTCAATGACTCCAAAAATTTTTTTTTCCGTTTTCCCCAGAATATATGGCTCAGCATTATTCAGATTTTTCTCAGTGACTTTTAAAGTTAGCACTGAACTTACTTTTTCTCCTGACACCCTTACAATGATCTTTGACTGGAAATAATAAACCTATTAGCTTCAGTTGATCTGATTTTAAGACAACTTACTCAATCAAAGTGACAGGATTTATTAGGGCCTCACTTAGATGATAGATTTTAGAGGATTGTATAAACCCCTAAAACTTTGTTACTTTTTTATTTCATTAAAAATTATACATGTTTGTTAGATTCTAATATAGGTTATTGGTGCTAATGTAAATTCATAAAACTTCCTTGAAGGCAGATTAACAATATATATAAAAATTAACTTATTCTTAAATTATTCATAAAAGATGTGTAAGTATGGGTATTCATGACAGTGTTTAATAAAAAGGAAATAAACGAAAATAATTTAAATATTACCACTGAAGAAAGATTGTTAGAAAATTATGTGTGGGGTCAAGGCAGGAGTGAAGTAGTGTGACTATGAAAAGGCAACCTGAGAGATAATTGTGGTGATGAAAATGTTCTGTATCCTGACTGTATGTATGGGAGTATCCTGAGTGTGATAATGAACTCTATGTTTGCATAGGAGAAGATTGGGTAGAATACATAAAATCTTTCTGTGTTATTTCTTATAACTCTATGTGATTTCTACAATTAAAATGTAATTTAAAACAGTGTATGGAAAATCATAATTAAAGTATTTCTAGTTTGGGGGCTGGAGGTGTCTGTAATAGAGGACTGCAGAGGACATCGTATAAATCAATAAGACGCAAGAACCTGGAGTTGTGAGGAGCCTCCTGTGCTGTTCTCTCAGCCTCTCACCGGCTCATCACTTCCTGCCTCCCCTTCTGTCTTCTGCCTGTTCATGGTATAGAGTCGCTGTCCAATGTCCCAGCCTAGTAATGTATCTAACTACCTATCTTCCTAGTACCTTAGTACTGCCAGCTCTAATTCCTGGGTTGGGGGTCCACCTTGGGTTAAGTTTTTACTCTTAGTCCAATGCACTATGATATATTTTCACTAAAAATATAGGGTTACCTAGGAAAACCATGGCTAAAAGGGCCTCATGTTTTGTGTGTTGGGACCAATTCTCAGAAAGCAGAGTAGACCTTATACTGGCTCATGTAATTATAGATTTTCTCTCTCTCTATGTACGTATTATCTAATCTATTCAAGCAAAATGTCTATAAGAATACATGCCAGAAGGTTATATCATCAATTGTTTTCTATGTGTTAGATCTGGAAGATTTATATTTTGCTCTTTCTCCCCCTGAATTTTGTATTATGAACATATTTTATTATTTGTAATAGAAAAATGTTTAAAGTTACACAGTAGAACCTCCAAGGCTGACCACTTCCCTACATTGATCACTGCCTTAAGTTGACTGGATATGCACCACGTGTGTTTATCAGTACAGTAAGCCTAATTCCTTATGTTGACCAGTTGTTACAGTCCCTTGGGTGATCAATTTGCAGAAGTCTTACTATATTAAATTAATTTTTATGATAGAAAAGGCTATCACATTAATTATAGATAGGAATGCAGAAACATGAACAAATCACAGCTATACAACCTTAGAGTATCATAATTCTGCCACATTTCCTTCCCAATCAATGCCCATTCTTTACATAGTGGAGAACATAATGTATATTTAATTTTTTGTTGTTGTTTTGGGATTAGATGTGTGAAGTTTACACATTTGCTCATAGTATCATAAAGCTTCTGTAAACATTTTTAAATCTGTATACTGTTTGTAATGTGGGTATCTCAGAAAATATTTTTCAAGTGTTAGAGATTTAGGCATTTCCAACTTTTCACTTATTTTGAAGACTGCTAAACCAATCATGGGTCTTTGCACTGTAGACAGAAACCATTTTTTATGAAAACCAGAGCAATTAGAAGGAATGTTCAATTCTACTAAAATCATTCCCTTCTCTGATAGAACTTGACATTTCATCCGCTGTCTTCTATTGTGTTTCTTTCCTTTTTGAAAATCCTGTCTCTGCATGAGCTCCCTTTTCAGTTACTGGCTTTAGATGGCCTTCTTGGTGTCCCCTACACAGATCATCAGGAAGGCACCTACAGGCTGGGCTATCACTTGCCAAAGAGAACTTATCCAGGGTCAAGGCTACTGCCCAAGCAGTTGGCTGCCTTTGTCTAGGACTGAGGCCACTGCCCAAGCAATTGACTGCCACGGTGAAGACATTCTGACAACAGGCTCAGAGTTTCCCTCTCCATGTGTTATTCCACTCATCCTCAGGTCTCTGGGGATCTGGTATTCAGAGAGGATTAAAAATGAGACTCTACAGATAATTAGGGAGGGAAACTGCAAGAAATTATTTTACCTTTCTCTTTCAGCATATTCCTTTCAATAGAAGATAAATTTAGATGGATGTGATATTTTCCTGGTTTCCTTATTCTTCAAGCCCATGAGCTGGTGCAGGATTGATGAATGGCAAATTTCCGACCAGACATGAATTAAAATTTAAATTAGAACTAGAGCATCTCAGAGCCAAGAGGATCTATAGAAATAAATCATTCGTACCCTCATATTAATCTGAAATAAGAAAGAAATAAATCCACTATAGGGATATGAAATATTAGAATGGGAGAAGGTAAAGGATATATCTGTGTTAAAGCTAGTCATTGACTGGGAAAGTCTGCTTCAGGTAGCTGAGACTCACATACTACATTTTATCACATCCAGATGCCATTCATTTTATGAGCCACTTTTTTTTTTAGGTGTCATCGAAAAAGCAAAGAAAATTCTGCCAACTGAACTATAACTCAGTGCTTTCTTATCAATGACATTTTTAGACTTTACATTTATTGAAAATGCTCATTTATTTTCATTATATTTTTATAAATAGAGTAACTCCCACTCCCCACTCCCAGCTTCACTTTCCATAGTTTTAGTTACCCGTGATCAACTGAGGACCGAAAATTTTAAATGGAAAATTTCAGGAATAAATAATTGATAAAATTTAAAAAGGTTGTGCACCATTGTGAGTAGCTTGATGAAATCTTGAGCCATCCTTCCCAGAAGGTGAATCAGTCCTTTGTCCAGTGTATCCACACTGTATAAGCCACCCGCTGGTTTGTCACTTAGTAGCCATATAGGTGGTCAGATCAAAAAAAATAGTATTAGGGTGGCGCCTGTGGCTCAAAGGAGTAGGGTGCCGGCCCCATATGCTGGAGGTGGCAGGTTCAAACACAGCCTCAGCCTAAAATTGCAAAAACAAAGACAAAAATGAAAACAAAACTCTTGGGGGCAGCACCTGTGGCTCAAAGGAGTAGGGCTCCGGCATATGCCAGAGGTGGCAGGTTCAAACCCAGCCCTGACCAAAAAAAAAAAAAACCATAGTATTAATATTATACATATAGGGTTGGTACTATCCATGATTTCAGATATCTGTTGGGGGTCTTGGAATGTATCTTCTGTGGAAAGGCAAGACTATTGTACATTACTCCTGTGATATAAAATAAACATTCAAATAGTCATAAAACATCTTCGCATTCAATATATGCCTTTCCAAAATCAATTTGTGACTCAGTATCATTGAATTCTGCATTTTTTCCATATACGCTTGTCCTCTCTGCCAGCCAGAAGATTGTTGATACTACATTTCTTTTTTTTTTTCTTCTCTCGTAATTTTTTAACAGCTTTATTGTAATGTAATTTATATCCTACAGTCCCCCATTTGAAGTATGCAATTTAATGGTTTTTAACAAATTTACAGAATCATGTCATTATCACCACAGTCAATTTTAGGACATTTTCAGTCCCTTCCAAGGAAGCCTCATAGCCATTACCAGCCACTTCTTATTTTCTCCTTACTCCCAACCCAACACAACCACTAATCTGCTTTCTGTCTCTATCGATTAGCCAGTTCTGATCATTTCTTATAAATGTTATCATACCCAATGTGGTCTTTTGTGACTTGCTTGTTTCACTACATTCTCAAGGCTCATGCATGTTGTAGCATGAACCAGTATGTAATGCACTGTTACTATAGCATTTCTTAAAAGAAGTCTCCATTATGATATCCAGTATTTTCCTTCATGTTGAATGTTTTCTTGATCTTACCAGCTCTGGTCAATGAAGTTTGTCCGTCAACAGTCAGAATTTATTTTCCCTCCACAATTAATTCTTAAGTTGTGTGTGGATTGATGTGTCAAGGGTTGTAGTTTTCCAGTTGGACCACCAGGCAAGACAAGGAAGTTCACTAAGGCATAGGTGATGACATCCACTACCTGACTCACACAAACTGTGTGACATCATCACCTTTAGGATCCATCTCAATTTCAGACATATTCAAAGGCAAAAAAAAAAAATGTGCATTTTAGAATTAATAGAGAATGGATTATACCTTCAAATACTTTTCCTTAGAGAAGCATGGAGAGTTTTCACTTTGAGCAGTGATAGGCAGACATACTTAGGACTCACAGCCCAGAAACTTGAAGGAATATTAGAAGTCACAAGTCAAACAACACAACTAGAGCAAGAGTCCCCTCTGGAGCTGAAGTTCTCTGTCAGTGAGTGTAAGAATAACCTGAAAAAAGTTGGTAAAATGTGAAGTCACAGGTCATATCCTTGAAGATTAATTTTCAGTGGGGCTTATCTGGGACCCCAAATTTTCTTATTTCTTTCTATGCCTTTCTTCCTTCTTCTTACTCTTTTTCTCCCCTTTTCTCTCTCATCTTTCATTCTTTATTTCCCTCCCCCCCTTTTCCCCTCCCTTTGTTTCCTCTCCCCTACTTCCTCTTTCTTTTCTTCCCTCTCCCCCACTTCCTCTTTCCTTTCTTCCCTCTCCCCCACTTTATCTTTCTTTCCTTCCTTCTTTCTCATTATTCAGGGATAGGAAACTGTAGCTCTAACTCATTCTTCATGGATCAACCAGTAGAGGCCTAAGCATCATCCATGTTGGTTTACTGAGCTCAACACTTAATTTGGGGTCATACAGATCTTGTTTCAAATGCTGACATGGACACTTAGAAGCATGACCTTGGGCATACTTCTCTGATCCTTGGTTCCATCCTCGGTAAAATTATAGCAGCCTGGAAGGGTTGCAGTGATAACTATTTGAAATTATGCACTAGAGTGTCTTGTGTTTACAAACGATGATTCTCCTAATACCAGCTGCCCTGGCTCAGATCTTCCTCTGAGATTTGAATCATTACTGCTATTCTCAGTACCTGTCTCTTGAAATTTGTTTTTCTTGATTCTATATGCATCACTATGAAAATTTTGAGACAGATGGTGTTATGGGCCATTATTTCACTTCCAAGAAACACAGTTGACAGTATCCTTTCTAATTCACTGGTGTAAGTTTCAACTTCTTCTGCTTATCAGTGTTGCTGGGAGGACTTCATTTGTTTCTGTCTGTGGAGCTGACATTTCTTGATTTTTGTGTATCTTAAAACTTTTATAATGACCGCTTAGTATCCTGTTCCTATATGACATCTGCTCCAACTCTTTCGATTATGTGGTAGTCACTAGCATCCTCTGATTTTACCTATTTGCAGTGGACACTCTTTCCAAACTCTGGATCATATTTAAATCTCTTCTGTAACAGTCATCCCCAACACTTTTCAACAGCGACCAATTTCATGACTATTTCCACAGACTCAGGGCGGGTACCGTTAGATTTTCCTAAGGAGTGTCAACCTAGATCTCTCACATGTGCAGTTTGGGATCGTGCTCCTGTAAGAATCTAATGCCAGTGCTGATGTGACAGGAGGCAGAGCTCAGGCAGTCGTGAGAGTGATGGGGAACACCTGCAATGACAAATGAAGCTTCACTCCTTCCTACCATGCAGCCCAATTCCTAACAGGCTGTGGTCAGCTGTAAGGGGCGCTTTTGAGTTTTCTGGCTTTGGAAACTCAAGACCAGTCAGCATGCATCGAAGTTCAGTTATTCACCACCAGGGCCTCCCTGTACGTTTTTAGATCCCAGTGTTCCTACCACTTGTGTCCATTCATTATATATCATTGGACATGTGCTCAGTCTTATGTAATGCTCATATGTCCAGGATGGAAGAATAATCTGCAATCGCCAGAAATATGATAGAACTGTCAAATGAATGTGGAATGACCAGTATAAATTGTAAAACCAAAATTGCACTTCTGTTTGTTCTACATTATATAAACACAGATCAATTTTGGTGAAACTCAAGGCCAAATAAAGAAAAAAAAAAGTCTCTGAGCTCCAATAAGCAGAGGCATTCTGGACCACATGAAATAGAACATTACAATTGTGGTCATGCCCTATTACTCCATTTTAGTACCCACGGGTGTACATTTTAGACATAAACACAAATGAAGAGTGATTCAATTTTGGAAATTGCAGTCTAAATAGGCAGGGAGGCAAGGACATGGTCAGATACTACACAAATGATAAGTGTAGTATAGGGGAATGTAGAAGAGGCAATGGGTAGATGGTGCCTGGACCCAATCTAAGAAATAGGATGAGGCCAGGAAGGTTTTCTCTGTTAACATTAATGCATAATTATTCAGTAAAAGGCTACACTTTGATTCCAACTTTCATCTGTTATGATTTTCTGGGTTTTTAAAAAATAAAAATATTTGTGTATTCATTCATTTGGTAGATATGAATTTGGGGCCTATCGCATGTCATGCTCTTTCCTAAGTGCCAGATATTAAGTGAACAAAAGAGAAATGAATGGGAGAATTAGGTGTTATGAAAAAAGAGTATCAGGAGAACTCTAATTTAGTTGAGAGGAAAGAGCCTTTCTTATATTGAAAAGAGTCTTCTATCCTGTTTCCTGACTTTTATTTCATTCACTCATCAGTTTTCTTTTTTTATTTACTTATTTTTCTAATTGATAGGTAAATTTATATGTATATATTTATTTATTCATTTATTTATAGCATCTGCCAGAATGTTCTGATATGTGTATACATCGTGGAATGGCTAAATCAAGCTATTTAACATATATATTACCTCACACATTTATTTTTTTGTGTATGGTGAGAACCCTTAAAATCCATACACTGAGCAATTTTTAAGTATGCAATATATTGCTATTAACTACAATCACCATGATGTAAGCTAAATCTCTTGAACTTAATGCTCCTATGTAACTGAAATTTTCTGTACTATGACCAACTCCAACCCTCACACCCCAGCCTCTAGTAACTATCATTTTACTCTCTATAAATTTGACTTTTTTAGATTTTTACATCTAAATGAGATTGCATGTTATTTGTTTTTTTGTGCCTGGCTTTATCTCATTTTAGTATAATGTCCTCAGGTGCATTCATGTTGTCACAAGTGACAGGGCTCCCTCCTTTTTAAGGCGTCATGGTGTCTTTTTGTAAATACATGCCACATTTTCTTTGTCCATTTCATCCATTAGTGGACACTCCGTTTGATTCAGTATCTTGGGTATTATAACGAATGTTGTAATGCTAAAAAGGGAGTGAAGATATCCCTTCGATATACTGATTTCATGTCTTTTGCATAAATACCCAGTAGTGAGATTGCTGGATCATATGGTAATTCTATTTTTAATTTTTGGAGGCACTCCTGTAATGTTTCCCATAAGGGCTGCACTAATTTGCATTCCTATCGACCGTTTCCTTTTCTCCACATCTTTGCCAAAACTCATCTTTCTTCTTCTTCTTTTTTTAAAACACCCATTCTGTGATAACAGTGTAATACAGTATCTCATTGTGGTTTTACTTTTGTTTCCCTGGTGATTAGTGATGTTGGACACTTTTGTTTTTTCATGCACCCTTTGGCCATTTACATGATTTCTTTTGAGAAATATTTATTCAGGTCTTTTGCCTATTTTTGATTGGATCACTTGTTTTCTTCCTAAGTTGTTTGAGCTCCTTATATATTTTGTATATTAACTTTTTATCAAATGTATGGCAAATGTATTACATCAGTCATAGGTTATTTCTTTACTCTGTTGATTTTTTTCCTAGCATTTTGGTATTATGCAGTCCCCTCGGCCATTTTTGCTTTTCTTTGTGCTTTTGGGATCATATCCAAAAAATCATTGCCCACGCCACTGTCACAGAACTTTTCCCCTATGTTTTCTCCTATAGCTGTATAGTTTTCACCCTTACATTTTTAAGTTTTTACTCCATTTTGCGTATATTTTTATATATATTGTGAGATCATGAGTCTAATTTCATTTTTCTGCATGTGGATATCCAGTTTTCCTAGCACCATTTATTGAAGAGACTTTCCTTTCCTTATTGTGTGTTCTTGGGTTCTTTGTTGAAAACCCTCTGGCTGTAAATGTGTAGATTTATTTCTGGGCTTTCTATTCTGTCCCATTGATCTGTGTATCATCAGTCATTTTCTAATCACTAGCTTTGGGCCAGAATTGAATCTAAGAACCTAGCATATAGATATCAAATTAGGGTCACCAGAAGCTTAAACAAACCTGCTAGGCAGGCATGCTAAGAATCAGGATGGATCAGAAATCATATTTCTGAAATTAGAATTTACTTTTATAACTCCTAACTGCATTTGCCACTGCAACTCCATGGGGTAAGTATTATGATTATCCCCATATTACAGATGAGGAAAGAGGGGTTTTTGGAGACTTCCTTGATATGACATACTTGAATGTGGGAGGGGCTGAAGCATATTTTAAAAAGCATATATACCTTCTTTTGTCCTCTGCATGAATGAAATTAGTACCAAGTAATAAAGGTCAGTTGGGTACTGGGGAGAATGACTGGAAAGGGCTATGGAGGGAGTTTTGGATCAAGAGAGTCCTTCTGGAGAAGATGGCACTTGAACTGGGCCTTGGAAATGAGTAGGATTTCAGTATGAGGGACTCTGCTGGAGACGGGCAAAGTGATAGGTGAATGACCTGCCAAGCTGAGGGAACAACATAGGAAAAAGCACAGAGGTATGAAATTGTGAGGCGTGATTGGGGATGGTTTCTGGAGAGAGTGGGTCTGGAGTGGTGGGTGGCTGCATTGTCTAGAGTGACTCTAAAGAGCTTTAACCTTTTTCTGAGGCCTGTAGAGGATTATTCAGGACCTTTCAGCAGGAGAACAGTCTGGGAAGAGCTTTGGCTAGGTTGGCATCTGCAGGATCAAGGAGTGAGAAGGTACATTGGGAATTTTCAGTATTTCCTTCTGCTGTTGCTATTGAGTACAAGTGGCTTGCCTTAATAATTCTCCAATGGCTACTGCCCTCTGGGTTACCATACGAGGCCTGACAAATACATTCACAAACTCCTCCTAGACAAAGTGTGACAAACCTCATTACAGAATATCACTATGGTCACTGTTGAAGTACTCCCCTTGGGAATCTATGCAGGGATGCCAGCACCTAGTCCAGCCTTCAGAGCAATTTTGGAACTCTTTTCCTGGAATGGTCATCAGAGCTGTTATCATACAAGGTCTGACAATTAAGTTTGTGACTCAGCCGAGAATAAGTGCTTTGAAGGGTGTACTAGGCACTGGAACTGGTGGATAGTTTCCCAACGGGAGTATTTTGAAGGTGAATGTAGTGACATTCGGCGATGAAGTAGGCAGCAGTTTTTCTAGGATAAGTACATGAACTTAAACTGTCTGATCTTCTAATCACTCAAATTCAGACTAGTGTTAGAGGTGAGATGAATAGCTTCTGGGTGTGAGTTTTAGACTGATGCTTGCTTTATTAAGATGCTTCATAAAGGCCAGTAGCTACCGGGGGTGCAAAGGAACTCAGATTAAATGGGGGGAGAGGGCATCAGGAATCTCTGCCCTCTGCTCTAAGGAGTCACAGCTCTTGCACTCCAATGCTTTTCTTCTGCCAATTTGCAGCCTCTAATCCACCCTCTGCCAGGAGGGCCCCAGGAAGGAGCATCATCTCTGCCACACACCCTCTGCGTGTGTCCCAGTCATTGATCTCTTTCTGTCCTCTTTTTGTTGCTACTTGTAAACACTGGAAGTGGAAGTTTTGGCATCACAGATGCCGAGGCAGCTTAGAGACAGAAGCAGGTACATCTCTACAGAGAGCGATGGGCTCCTGGGCCAGGTAACTCTGAGAAGTGAACGTTAAGTTTGCTGTGGAAGCTGCATGAAGGGCTTACACCTCAGCAGATCAGAGAGTTACTAGCAACTCTTTTCAAAATTGTACACGGAGCTTTACAGTTTTCATAGTGATGCTGCCAAGGTTATTTTCCTTCCCGCTCAAAAAACCTCAAAGAGGTAGGAGTTTTTGTGCCTAATGGACAGAGAAAGACACTGAGACTTGGAGAGTTTAAGAGTCATTCAACTCAGAACAGGAAAACCGGACTGGAACTCACTCATGTCCTCTTGCTCCAAATATAGAGCTCTTTCCATTATACCACGCTGCAGCTCAGAAATTCATGCTAGCCTGCAGGGAAAGGTGTTTCTGGCACCTCAGCAGAAAGGGAACTCTGACCACATTTTCCCATGGAAACATTTTCACCCATGTTGGTTATGATCTATGGCACCAATAGTGAGATGCTGTGTTTCAGCAGTTCACTTGCCTTTCAGTTAATCTAGGTACATTTCATGTAGCACCTACTCGGGAAGGCTATAACAAAAATTTTAAGAGATGTTTTGCTTACCCTGGTGCGGGGTACAGACGTGTGCAGAGGCCACTCAAAAACAGGAGCCCTAAAATCTTTCTCCCCTGAAGAATGACTTTTCTTTTCCTTTCAGCAGGGAGTCCAACCCATGTTAGAAATATTCTGTCAATGCCATGGGGAGGCAGCACCCCTAATAGTTACAGTGTTAGAGCAAATCTTATCTCAGTCCTAATCCATGCCACTGTGAGTTTTTTTAATGACACATTTTTGGCCTTTTCCTCCTCACTAGAAATCCAACCAGCACTGGCCATAAAATATATTCCACGCATCTGTAGACCCTGAGAGAATTCTTTCCTTGTGGGACTCAGCTCTAATGCTTTGCCTACCTCATGGAGCACTGGTTCTCGTTATGGGAGGCTTCAGAAACAGCAAAGTAATAATTTGTGAAGTAAGGCCCATGAGCTGCTTGGTTTAGCAAATTATGAATGTAGAAAATAATATTAGAAGCTGATGTCAAAGATCTGGTTAAATAGGATGTGCCTGTGTCTACCTACGGCAAACCTGGCAGCTCCCCATCTGAGTCTCTTCTTTGCTCCTGACTCGTATGTGCCATCATTATAAAAATCATGAGAGCTCCCTATTATCAAGGGCCTACTCTGGAACAGAGCCTGTTGGGATCTTTCTGTATCATACTGCCAGTCCTCGCAGTGCAGACAGAAGGTGTGATGATGTTACAGAAGAGGAGGTAGAGACCCTGAGAGGTTTAGTAACCTACCAAAGATCATCAGTGTCTTTCTTTTATGCCACACCATCCTGAGAGGCTGAGCCAGCTCTGCTGGTTACCAAATGCTTTTGGTTTACTCATGGAGATAGGTAGGCTTTTCCTTTTCTTATTGTCTTTCCTTCTGATAAAAATTTCCAAATCAAAAAAAAAAAAAATGCCATGAAGGGTATGTTAAACAGTTTGATGAAAACATTTCAGAAACCAGCACATTGTACCCCTTGATTGCACTAATGTACGCTGCTGTCATTTAATTAAAAAAATGTTCAAATCAAAATGTTTAAGTCCTCTCAAGAACAAGTATGAACTCCTATGTCTGCTTTTGATTGTCTTTCTGCCTCTTCCTTTGCTATTACAATGCCTTCTATCATTTTTTGTAGCTTGTCATTAAAAAAAGATGGTCTGTGAATTATACAATGGTCTCAGTAATGAGAAAGCCACACTCCCTAAAACTGTATCTTAAATATGTAGGGAATAGCCCTCGAGTGAACTCATGGAAGGGTTTCCTACAACACTTTGGTAATTATTTTGACTTATTCTGGATTTCTCTGCTTCATTTTGGGGGCCTTTGCTATTTTGAAGTACATGAAGATGCTTGGTGGGTTATTGGGGCACATGAAGTGTTTTGGAAGGTGAGATGGCACCAGCATTCCTTCATATTACTTTTCTTATCCATAGTCAATACCTATGTCACCTCACTGAAGACAATGTTGTTTGGTAGAGATGATACAGAATTTAGTGGCAGGCAGACCTAGGTTCGAGTCCTAGCACAGGAATTTACTTGCAGGATGACTGGGGCAAATCATTCAGCCTCAGTTTTCAAATCTGTACAATGGGAGGGAGGAGTCATCTGCCTCCTAATTCTCCTCTGCTTGAAGTTCCTCTCCTTCCCCGTTATTTTCCTCCTCATCCTATTTATTATGGTAACGATCGTCCTTACAGTGTTGTTATGAAGATTAAACGGATGGATGTAGAAGGAGTTTATAAAGTCTGAGTGATGACAGTGATGCATGGATAATGATAATAGTTAGCTCCTTTTTGATATCTCAAGCATATTAAGTGCTGCCTCCAGCAGGGGATGAAGATGGGTTACTCATTCTGTGTTATCTTTCAGTCACTGTACCTAAGCTCTTTGAGTCTAAAGCATGAGGCATCTGGAAACAAATCTATCCCTTATTTCTGCATGACACAGGTGCAGGGTGATATCCACACAAGACCTATTCCCCTAGAAGTTTCCAAGGGGGTGACTGCTCGCTGGAGTTCTACTTCTTTCTTCTCCTGTTCAAAAAATAATATTGATATGCAAATAATTGAGGGGGAAACTATTACTTAATTGTCTAAATAAATTTTCTAAATATGGTCCTTAGCAACAGCCTTACTTGGGAATTTGCTAGAAATTTAAATTCAGGGTTTTTTGTTTATTTATTTGGTGACAGGGTCTCACTCCATCACCCACCCTAGAATGTCGTGGCATAATCATAGCTCACTACAGCCTCAAACTCCTGGGCTCAAGTGGTCCTCCTGCCTCAGCCTCTGAGTAGCTGGGACTATTGCCATACACTAGTATACCGGCCTAATTTGTATATTTTTTTGCTGAGACAGGGTCTTTGTTGCGCAGGCTGGTCTTGAGCTTCTATGATCTAGCGATTCTCCTGAGCCTCCCAAACTGCTAAGATTACAGACATGAGCCTCTGTGTCTGATCAGACATTTAAATTCTTTAACTCTGTCACAGACCTACTGAATTAATGATTTTATAGATGGGTTCCTGCAACCAGTGTTAGAGCTAGACCACCCCAGGTGATTCTAGTGCACAGCAGGGTTTTAGGGGCATTGGTAAAAATTATCCAAAAAACCAAGCACTCTTGCCTATTTTGTCTTTGTATTTGTGACTAATAACTCTGGACTTACTACTCCATAGGTTGTAACACTGTAACTGAGAACTACTGGGTCTTGAGGCAGTCTGCATATAAAGCCACAGGAAGGAGTCAGATGGCCGTTGGCTGTTAGTGAAAGTAACCTCAACTCAAATCAATTTAAATGATAAGGGAGTGTATTATTTCTTATTACTAGAAGCCGGGAAGTAGGTTGCATCCAAATGTGGCGTATCAGGCATCCAGCTCTGGGTCTCTGTAATGCCCTTGTTTCTGCCTCCAGCTATGCCTTTAGTTCCTTCCTGAGCTAATGGCAAGGCCGACACCTGGTGTGGATCACAGCCTGGCCAGCAAGGCGCTGAGCGCTGTACCCACCTGTGTTCAGAAAGAGAAATGGACTCCCTTCCCGTGCTTCCATCTTAGAGAGGAAACCTTTCAGCACACTCACACCCACTTTCTTCTCAACCAGGCAATAATGGTGAAATGTAGACTCCCACTGACACAAGCGTTCACTGTCTTGTTCAGTAGAAAGTCTGGTTTGATTCTGACTGGACTCTGTTTATATCCAGCTCTGTGACCTCAGGTAAATCACTTCCCTTTCTGTGCCTGTTTCTCCATCTAGAAAACAGAAGTTTCACTTCATTAGGAAGTGAATAGGATCCACAGGCTTTGCATAGTCTAATTAGTGCTAATGTACTTGGTAAAGTTCTAGTGTCACGAGGGTGCTCCGCCCATGGCTACTTCTCCTTACCTTAGGAACATACTTTGTGCATCAAGGACAATCACTGTGTTAGACATTTTACATTGAATCCTTAAAACATTTCCTCAAAGGGGAAGTACTTCTTCTTCTTTTTTTTTTAATTGAATCATAGCTGTGTACATTAGTTCAATCATGGGGTACAGTGTGCGGGCTTCACATACAATCTGAGATATTTTCATCAACCTGATTGACATAACATTCATAAGATTTTCTCATTTACTATGTGAAAACATTTTTGATCCGTATTTAGAAGTTTTCTCCTGACCCTTCTAATATGTACCCCACATATGATCTCACCCTTTGTCCTATAGTACTTCTTATTCCTGTTTTACACCGAAGGCAGGAAGCCCAGTACTACTGGGATCCAAAGACGGTGCTTTGTGTGTTGCAGCAAACTTTTGTTTTTGTTTTTGTTTTTCCTTTCTTTTTAAATCATGATGACTATTTATATTCCTTCATCATCCAGCGGACATACTCACGAGGGAGAGGAGGAAACAAGAAGGCAAGCTGGGCACCAAGATGGACAGGAGCAGAGACTCCACGGACACGTTGTCTGGATGGTTCCATTCATCAACACCTTCAGTGTGATGAAGGGATGAGCAGGGGAGATGCCGGAGAGCCTGCAGAATGAGAAGTCAGAGATATCGCTGCACCCTATGCAATGTAGGGTTTCTCTGATGTTCTAGGCTAGTTGATATTTAGTGAGAATGTAAAGTATTTCGGTCACCTCCAGAGGATGTGAAAATGCCTCTGACCTCTGCCCTTTCCTCATAAAATTCAAATCGCAGCTGTGCAATTGCCCATGTGACCTTGGGCAAGCTACAGTACCTCTCTGCATCTTGATAGATTCATCTGTTAGTCTGTGGAAGTTGCTGCCTCATAGAGTTATTGTGAAGCTGGAACCACAAGAAGTACATGAAATATTAGACACAGGAACTCGCATTCCGAACATGTAAATCACATGAATTATCACTGTTATTGTTAATGATATTATTATCAGCTGAGAAGGAAGACAGAAATACAAGCAATAGTTCTTGTCCCACTCCCAGAAGGGTCGCTGTAAGTATCAGAAAGGATTACGTGCTTAATAAACACTATTATTATTCTCTAAGTTATATTATTATTATAGTTCTTTAAGTAAAATGAGCTGTCCTTTTAGACCGCAGATGGTTCTTCTTTCATCTGACCTTCACTGTTTTTCTTTTGCTATCCTCTCTTCCCTGACCTTAGCTGAGCCCCACCCCCACCCTAGGAAAGTCAGGTGCAGTGCCTTGGGTTTTGCAGGCACAAGGCTACTGCACCTGAGCTCACCATTCCAACTGTGGACCGCAGAGATATGCCTTAATCATCGATTAAGTGTCTTGTTCTCACAAATTGAAATATTAGAACAATTTTCAGATTCATGGAAGGAAAGTATCTTAAGGGAGGGATGATATTTTTCTGTTTTTTTTTTTTTTCCTGATTTGCACAAAGGCACCATCTAGGCTAGCAGGGATACTCTGAGCCTTCCAGTCTGTAAAATGAAGCTCTGAAACAGATGATGCCTCAGGCCTCCCAATGGCTCTGGATCCTTGCAAATCCAGAAATGGGCACTGCACAAACTAAGCTCATGAAATCCGTCTATGAGACTGTGCAGAGAGGAACTGTGATGTGGACTGTGATCCTTTGGAGACCTGTGGGTTCCTGAACCCTCTGCCTTAACCACAGGTGCCTATGAACTGGGGGTGATAATCCTAACCTGTGTACTTCTCAGGATAGGGAGGATAAAATGAGGAAAGAGAGTACTTTGTAAATCCTAAGAAGCTACACAAACTTGAGGGACAGCACAAACACACACATTTATATAAGTATTTGTGTGTGATTACATGTATTGTGTGTGTAAATGTGTGTCTATGTGTGTGTGTGTATTTCTTTTAGTAATATTTACACACACTATGTAAGTCTATAAACCCACAAGGTTAGGTATGAATTAGAAGCTTATAAAACATGTTTGCTTTCTCAGGGTAACCCAAGGCGGTTACTAAAAAGTAGGAAAAACTGACCAGCCAAATTCTCCAAGCCTAAAAACACTTTTATAGTTTTTATTGTGGATGAAAGAGAGAACTTATTTCCTTTCTTCTATTTAAAGTAAAATTTTTACATAAACGAAGAAGCAAGAGAGTCATTGTAATATGTGTAGAATGAAAAAACTCTACATGTGGGTAGGAGGCACGGACGCAGGGTTGGATGGAAAGGACAACGGCCTATTACTCTCCCTCCTTTTCCTTTCAGGTGGTCGGCCCCTGGGAGAGGTGGGACCCGAGGGGAAGATGCTCTGGTCATGTGCGAAGGGGCACCCAGCCTCAGTGGAGGCCCGTCTGGCTCCCTGTCCTTCTTTCCTTCCTTCCTTTCCATTCTCTGGGGCTCTTTTTTTGTCTCATCTCTATTTCTTTCTGTTTCTCTCTCTCTCACGCTCCCTCGTCTTCATCTTGACCTTCTTCTTCTGCCTGTGTCTGCGTCTATCTCATCTCCCCACCTCTCTCGTCCTCTCTCCACATCCCTCTCACTCTTGCCTTCATTTTTCTCTCTCTGTCCCTACATGTCTTTCTCACCCCAGCCCCCAGCCTGCTCATTATGGCTGTCTGTTTCTGCGTCAGTGTCCCTGAGTATTTGCTGGCTGTGGTTCTCTTTCTGCCTCCCCCCACCCCACCCTCCACACACATACTTGGAAATCTATCTCTCTGCCACCTCCCAGGACCCAACTCCTTCTTAATGATTCACCTTAGCCTGGTGAAATGGTGTTGCTTGCACGGCCAGAAAACCTGACTCATCTTTGCCCAGGGTTTTTCTCCACCCTCCCAGAGGCTTGCTGCCTCCAGGAATGAGATGGGAAGAGGGGTGCATTTTTGTGTGTGCATGTCCAAGTGTAAAGGGGGAGCGGTGTGGGGAATTGGATGGGCTCAGGATCTCATTCAGTCCTCCTGGTGCCTTAATGTGGCCCCCAGAGGTCACCTTTGGAGGGTCCTGATCAGATTTGAATTTGAAACTTCAGTTCTCCCACCTTAGGAGAAAAGAAGAAAGACAAACAGCCTCCCTTATCTACTGAAGGTATCCCAGCTATCTGCTAACCATAGGCTTTGAGGTTTATATTTAGACTAGGGAGGGAAACTTCGGGCATTCAGCAGTTTTTAATCTCTGGGCACATAGTTTGTGCAGTTCTGGTCTGGGAGGTGCAATTAGTGCTAAATACAGGAGGATAGCTCTCTTTCCCTGGTGTGCTGAACTTTTCTTTCTGCCTCCCTGACATGAAATGTTTCCTGGATTAGGATTTTGCATAATGGCAGTAACAATAACAGTATAGCTGCCATTTACTGAGTGTTTACCATGCGAAAGACAGTGTGCTGAGCGCTCTGCATACACTCTAATTTCTCGTAAGATTTCACTCATTGCATTGAGATGGGTATTTCACACCCATTTTACAGATGTAGAAAATGAGACTTAGACAAATGAAATCATTTACTTATAATCATTTAGCAAAGTTGGGACTCATACACAGGGCTGAGCACAATATTGCCTGCTCCGCGAGTTCTGCCTCCTCAAAGGGGACTTGATATTGGTGTCTTAGTAAATGTAGCTGTCTAGCTCAGGGCACATGTGTGGGCACTTGGTAAGGGTGAGTTCCTTGTCTGTCACTGCAGGGGGCTGCCTGAGTCACGACTCAGCTTACAGCCTGAATAAAGAGACAAGGGCATATGGCACAGCTACTAAAGTTCTGGATCAGGACTACGAAATGTGTGGTCTGCTCCCGGGACCCCTTCAGGCAGACGTATCTCTTTCCTTAGATTCCATTTTCCTTCGACAAAATGGGAATTTTCACTTCCCTTGTGTTGTCCCACCCTCACCAAGCACCTAGGAAGCTTAAATATGATATGATGAGGTGGTGGAGGCATCGTTGTAAACTGTAAAGGGTTTTACAAAAGAAGAGGGCTTGGGAATAGGCGATCCTCATTGTAAAGGGAGAGGAAGCGTCAAAGGGCTCCCAGGCAGCCAGTATGGACGGCAGAGGTGGGCTTGGCCGCACAGAGACTCTGCATTAGTCGGACATCAAGACGCAATGCAATTAATTGGGGGGATTTCCTGGAGTGTGAAGCTCTAACGGGCAGAGAGCCCAGGCCAAGGCCAAGGAAGCCAAGTGATAGGAAAGTATAGTACAGGGTTCTCAACCTGTGGGTGGTGACCCCTTTGTAACAATGAAAATACATCTCAGCATTAGGAAGGTTGAGAACCACTGGTATAAGAGGAAAATAAAGAATCCCAGCACTGGGGTGCGTTGTGTCAGAGAGTTACATGAACATTCTTTCTATCATGGTCATTTGCTTTGGTGGATGGAGGTGAACTGAATTTTACAGCATCTCATAGGAAGGCAAGAGCCTGGTCCAGTCTCCCAGGTCCCTGTTCAGTGCTCCTTTGTGCAAGATCCAGTGGGTTCACTGGATTGTTTTTCCAACACAACTCAGAAGTTGATACGGAATGAAGCCCTAGCATTTCCCCCTCCTCTACTTTATGAGATCTTTTCCAGCTGGGAAAAGAAGCCGTGCTTTTCATTGGCTCATTCTGCGTCAGCCCAGGCAGTAGGGCTCTACAAGACAGGCTAGGTCCCTTTCCATAAATTTTCCCTGTGCACGGAGGAAGAAGACAACTAAATAGATAATTTCAGGGCAACAAATTAAGCACCACAATGGAAAGAGACACTGGAAATGGTGGGAACCCAGGCAAGAGGTCCTCCACCTTGGCAGATGGAGGCAAAGGGTGGCTGAGAAGAACATTTTGAAAGACATTGGGTATGAGCAAAAACTTAAAGGAGGAACATGAGTTATCTCCACATATTTGCAAAATCTTGGCAGAGTCATTAGTTACCCCTCCCTGATTCATCCAGTGGGTCTTTAATGAATAACTACTATGTCTCCCAGACTCTGCTGGACACTGAGGAAATCAAGAATAAGATGGAGAAGGCTCCTGAACTCATGGAGCTAACATTTTAATAATAAAATGAAACTAAAGAGGTCAATAAACTGACAAACACAGCAATTACAAGATGTGACTAGAGGCTGGGCATGGCGGCTCACACTGCAATCCTAGCCTTCTAGGAGGTCAAGGAAGGAGGATTGCTTGAGGTGAGAAGTTTAAGACCGGCCTGAGAAAAGCGAGACTCTATCTCTACTAAAAATAGAAAAATTAGCTGGGCATGGTGGCACTACTTGTGGTTCCAGCTACTCAGGAGGCTTAAGCAGAAGGATGGCTTGAACCCAAGAGTTTGAGGTTGTTGTGATCTAGAGACCATGGCACTCTAGCCTGGGGCAACAGAGTGAGACAGTGTCTCAAAAAACAAACAAAAATGATGTCACTAGAGTTTGGAGGAAAGTCAAAGAGTTCTATGATGAGGCATAATTGAAAGCAGGCAGATTTGCATTGGATGGGGTGATGCAGAGGGTTCTGGGAACCTCAGCTGATGGACGTGAAGCACTGGGAGAAGAAGGGTTCTTTACCATCACATTGTGAGCCCTGGCATGTCCCCAGGGCTGAACATTAATATACCTCAGTACCACCCAGTGGAGGCCTCCTCTCCCTCCTAACTCCAGAAGTAGCCATCTGACATTTTTGTCACTTTACTCAGCACGCTGTGAATTTTTCATATCAATAACCCCTCACATTTGCATCATGCTTTGTAGATTATGAATTATTTTTACAGATATAATTCACTCTTCATGACATCCTCGCAGAGAAGATAGATACTGACCTTCTCTTAGAGACAAGAAGACTGAGGCTCACAGAGGCAGGGCAATTAGGAAATGTGTGTTGTGGCAGAAAAAACACAGGCTTTGGCCTGGGATCAACCTGGGTTCAAAACCTAGCTTCACTCAGTAGTAGCTAGTGTGATTGTGCTGCTTACTTTAACTCTCTGAGCCTCTCCTTTTTCTCTACAAAATGAAAATAGTAACTTCAAGCCTGCCAGACAATATCCTATCTCATCACACTTGTGGACAGAGGGGCTCACAGGGCCCACCATTGGCAACCTCGTGCTTTTTGCTCTTTTTGCACATAGAGGGAGATGTCAAATGATGTGAAGGAAGCTCAGAGAAAGTTGGAAATATTAACGGAACTGAGGATGTTATGAGAAGCACATTGCACAGTTGGTTTTTCCCACCTCACAATAGTATAACATTTGGGAATGTGATTTTGAAAAGGAAGAAAAGGAAAAAAGAAACACCCATGGGTGAGTGCTTCAAAGGTGGTGAACACACACCATGGTCCTTAGGGAGTGATGGGAGGGGCCCTGGCTTTCCAATGACCTTCCTCCTTCTCCCCAGTCTGGTCCCCACATCAGTTCTCTGCACTCATGTTAGCAACACCCACTGCAGCCAAATATATTAGCATAATTTGTCCTTGAGACACTGGGGATGATGAGGGCTTTTATGGCCCTAATTTATCCAACTTTAGAAAAGAGAAGACTATTATCCAAGTGCATGTTAATGCTATGGTTGTTATTATTAAATTCTGTTTTAATAACAAGTTGAAGGACTCCTTGGTACACTGCATGTAAAAGTAGCCCTTGCAATTCTCCCTTGTTAAACTGTGTGCACTGTAAGGAAGAGATTTTTCTCATGTTGTTCAGAGCTGTGTCCACAGGTGTAGTCATTTTCCTGGTGTTCCTTGACGGTGTTTGAGAACTACTTGTGAACTGTTTCAACAGTGAGAGCAGATGTCCCGAGTTTGTCCTAGATGTCAATGAGAAAGACATGTCACTTGCTCTTTCTACAGACTCCTCAAAGTCAGGGAATATCTTTATAACAGATACCTCTGGGGCCATATCATGTCCTCTTTGCCCAGGGTTATCTCATCCAAAGCTGTGGTGAGCAGTTCTATGCACACTCAGGCTCGTTTTGTGCTGCCAGTGACCCCACATGAACACTTGTATTTTCTGCCCCACATCCTTGAGCAAGGTCCATGTGCAAGGACAGCTAAAAAAAGAAAGTGTGGGGAAATTAACACCCTTGGGTGGGGGACTCAACCAGTGAGGGTCAGAAATTAGGAAATAATGCTCCAGTTCTCTGACTTTCAGCCAAATAATCTGGGGGGTATCTTGTTCTTGCCTTAAGAGGTCCCTGCAGAATTGAGCTCCCGTTGTTCACAGCAACAAACTTGATGACATGCTTTCATAGAGCCTTTTCCTCTTCCTTGTCTCATCCTTCCCTTTCCCCAGGCCTAATTCCTGGTGTCATCTGCACCTAAGCCTTTGTCGTAGGCTCTGGCTTTCAAGGTAGCTCAAGCTGAGACATTCTTCTGCATGTTTGTGTTACCAGCCATTCATTCAGTTGATAGTACACAGTAGACACATTCACTCACTAGGCAAACATTTGTGGGGAACCTGCTGTGTGCAGGCACCTTTCAAAGTCTACAAAGCCCCTTCCTCCTCACAGGGCTGACAGTGTGCAGATACAGACAATACAGCAACTTATCAACATAAGAGATAAAGCAATAAATTTTGTGAAGAGAAGTAAAGTACGGAAATGGGATAGAGGTAAAGGGGGACAGTGGATGTTTCTTTAGATGGGAGACTGGACAAGGGCTTTTTGAGGTAGTGACATTTAAGCAGGGATCTGGAAAAGGAGAGGGAGTGAGCCATGCAGAAATACAGGGAAGAACTCTCCAGGTGTGAAAACCCTAGGTGAAAAGGCTCCGTGGTAGGATCATGTTTGGCATGTTAGATGCCAGCACAGCTGGAAGGAGTGAGTAAGGAAGAGAGCCCAGGAAATGACAACCGGACCAGAAGAAGCAGGACATTGGGGACACTCAGTAAATTCTTGCTGTTTGGTAGGTTTTTTGTATCCTTCATCCTAGACAGTGATTTATACTAAGATAGGCTCAGGTTTTAGAGTCTGACAGCTCTAACTTTGAATTCAAGCCTTGTTATTTAGATGGAATATGACCTTGAGCAACTTGCTTTAGATCTACAGACTTTTTTTTTTTCACTTCTAAAATGGCAATCACAAAACTTACCTCATAGGATTTATATCTGGTAGGACTCACGATCGCAGATAACAGAAAACAAATGGACACTGGCTTGAGCAGAAAAGAAAAACTTACTGACTCAGGTATATGAAATACCTAAAGATAGATCTAGCTTCAGGCACAACTGGGTCCAGAGCTTCAACTGATCCTGTTAGAGAGTGGTGTTTGTCCCAGGAGTTAGTCTGATCGATCAGGCCTGGGTCACTTGTTTTTTCTGGCCTCTGACATGGATCACCTGTCCATTGACCACATGTCAGTCTCTGAAGGATGGAGGAGGACTTAACCCCACCTAAATTATATGGACTGAGACTGGGGACGAGCTGGTTCCCTGGTGAAATACTGGGTGCTATTTGCAGAGAGGCGTTGGTTTACAGCTAGTTGGACCAACAGATGTCCACTAGAGGGCAGGCATGAGGACGAACCAGAAGTCTTTCCGCACAATGCCTGGCACACACTTAGAACTCTGTAGATATTTGCTAGATGACCATTGCCTTTTCTGGATCCCTTATATGTCTTTCAGTGTCACATGCTTCCTATTTACTGCTGAAAGGTCACATGGGGTGCAGCCTGGTTAGCCCAAGAAAGAGAATTCTAATGTCAGGTGCTGGTGTTCAGGAAATAGGAGTGGATTCAGGCTTCAACCACTGAAGTTCAACTTCACTGAGTTCAGTAAAAGCTGTATAGCCCACCCTATGTTGGATTCTTGTAACACAAAGGTGACCAAAACACAATTCCTGCCTTAAGTGCTTTGCAATCTGGAAGCAAATGTGTAGTAGGAAAAGGACAGATTTTGGATCCCAGATGTCTTAGTTTCAGACTTTACTCTTGTCATTCCTAGGTAGATTTTGGTAGGCAAGTTATTTAACCTTTCTTGAACCTGTTTCCTCATTTGTAAAAGCACTATTAATTTAATTCATTAAGTTGTATTGCTGTTAATGAAGACAGGTTGCTTCAAATGTTTAAATAAGTAAAAATATCTAGCATCGTTGATGCCAAAGAACTAAAATAAACATTTCAAGTTTTTCTTGTTTTTCTTTTTTGTTTGTTTGTTTGCAGTTATTCGCCAGGGCTGGGTTTGAACCCACCACCCCCGGCATATAGGGCTGGCACCCTACTCCTTTGAGCCACAGGCGCTGCCCTTTTTTCCAGTTCTTCTTTATTTACTGTCTTCATTTCTTCCTTTCTTCTTTCTTTCCCAAATTATTTCCTTTTGCAAAAAAAAAGAAAGAAAGGAAGGAAGGGAAGGAAGGAAGGAAGGAAGGAAGGAAGGAAGGAAGGAAGGAAGGAAGGAAGGAAGGAAGGAAGGAAAGAAAGAAAAGAAAGAAAGAAAACAGGAAGCTATTAAGGAGTTAAACATTATGTAATGTATCTAAAAGCAACTGAGTGTGACGACTAAAAACTTTGCCATCAGACAAATGACTAAGACCTGGTGGGGTGAGGTAACCATGGATCAGGGGAACACTGACATTGGTAAAAGGCCCACATATCAGGTGCAACATATCTGTTATCTTAATCCTCACCTGATTCTCTGAAATGGCTATGACCATCTCCTTTTCAGCTGAAGAGGCAGTCTGCAGGAATGAAGTCATCTGTTCCTACATAATATTGTCCATAAGTGCTGAGACTGACTCCAAAACTGTCCCTCCAACTCACTCTCTTTCCACTATCTCAAACTGTCATGATGATAAAGGTGAAAAATCATTACATCCTGCTTCTTCAGATTTAAAACAACATCATGTTCTGGAAGAAACAAACCAACCAACTATAGCTTATAGTTGTGAGTCCCATTTAAAGATGCATTTTGTCTGTGACAATGTCTTAGAATATATTTCTGTAATTGGCCAACCAAAGGAAAGGTGGGGAGATGTAGAGAGAGATGCTTTTTCCTGGGCCCTGTAGCACAGAACATCTGCAGGAGAGCGGCCACGCCAGACCTGGAGCAACCCCGGGTCCTCCCTGTTTCCCGAAAAGAGCATGGAGCCTGAGCTGAGTACCTGTTCCCTCACCTGGGCTAAATAACTCACTGCACCCCTGCCCCCCCCCCCCCGTCCACTCTGGAATTTCTTTGCTGCTTTTCCTCCCAACCTGTTTTCAATTTGCTCTTGTGGCCGGCTTTGACTGTGACCTCAACTCAATCAGAAGTGAGAGGGTGAGGGGGGAAAGGGGGGGGAACAAGGAGGAGGATGGCGAGATTGCTGAAAGAAGAGAGAGAGAGAGAGAATTTTTCTAAAGGGTGGGGCCTTTAGAAAAATTGCTCCGGTGCTTTGTTGGGTTGGTTCCAAAGCTCCGGCAGAATCATGAACCTTTTCTGTGGAACAGAATGAGAGTGAGGCTCAGGTCTGAGTGAGTAAAGAGACATGTGGGGGTCTGGCCCCAGCCCACTCAGGTTAAAGCCCCAGAAGAACCATAATGGGGAACAGGCACATTCCTGTACAGCGACTCCCAACTTCCTATCTGTTTTTAAGGAAAGAAAAACAGAAAAAGAATGTCAGGGACTTGGACAGGCTTGGGTGAGAACAGCAGACTGGGTTCTAGGGATGTTCTACCAGGAGGCCACCACATTGTACCAGGGAGGGGGGACAGAGGCCTCCTGGGCAGCGTCGCCTAGTGGAAGCCATGTAGAGCTCACATGAGAGCGAGCTGGGCTTGATTCTGACTGTATCCCCAAGTAGCTACAAATCCTTGAATAAAGTTACGGCATTCCTGAGCCTTCTTATTTCTATCAGGGAATGTGGTACAAGTTGGGGATTCTAACATTTTAAGCAATAAAACTTTGAAACTAAGGTTTTGTAAAGAATGTTTGTAAAATGAAGAAAAATGTGGACCATTCATAACAAAATGGATCAAACCGGAGTTGATTTCATTGGAGGTTAGTGTGGGTGTGGGAGACACTGGCTCCTGCCTCTCCCCCGTTAACGTTTACGCCCTGGAGTTCTATATACTGTATTTTTAATTTGCCAACCACTGTTGGGATATGTGACATCTTGGAAACTTCTTGAACCCCTGCTTCTTCAGGACTTCGTATGTTTCTCAGAAATTTTGGAATTAAGAAGGTGGCAAGGGGAAACAGGCACCTGGCACAGCACCTGGTGCAGAGTAATGTCCAGTGACTACAAATCTATTGCATTCACACGGAACTAAATGGTGGAAATCGAAGAAGGGCTCCTGCGTTAGCTCTGAAAACTCTTCACTTCTCAGCAGTTTTATCCCATGGGCTGGATGATATAAATTGCCTTGTAGACTGTAGGAGTCAAGACAACATGTTTTGTCTGCCGTCTACCTCCTGTTCTGTGTATGGCCATGGCATGCCACTGTCCTTCTGTGATCAGAGGTTTTGTCAGCTGTCGCAAGAGAAGTCTGAATGAATAAAAATCTTTAAATAAGGGTATTTACTCTTTTATGATGATAACAAAAATATGATCAAGTAGAGCAAAAATAATTAATATGTGCTTTGAGATCTTACGATGTGCTGGACATTTTGCTAATTGACTTGTATACAAGTATTTTACATGTAATATTTACAACAATCCTACAAATTAGATACTATTATTATTATCACCATTTTACAAATGAGAAACCAGATGTAAAGAGTTAAGGAACTTGTCCCCACTTACTGCTTACTTGTATACCAAAACATAGGGCTAGGCAGTGTAAACGTACAGCCCCAGCTCCTAACCCCTGCATTATAGGGATTTGGGGTTTGTTCAGTGGTACTACTGCCAAACGTGGAATGTGGTATATTGTGGAGTCATAGTACACACATTGAAATGCACTGATTTGCATTTGTGAATAGAGAAATGCCAGGCCTTTCTCAGTACCCACCTCTGCTAAGGTGAGAGAGAGTGCTAAGGGATTACTTCAGTCACCTGTCTGCATCTAAATCCCATTTAAACCTTCTGAAATAGAGTACCAAAACAATCCATCTTGCAATTTACTCTATAGGTTTGTGCTTGTATTTAACAACCCTTCCTGTTGGCAAATTACAAACTGTAGAAGGTCAGGGTCCATTTCTTTTATTGTCCCGTTTCCCAAACCCAAGAGAGTGGCATGAATTCAAGTGTGAATGGAATAACATCAAGAAATCTCACTTTCTAACACTATCATTTTAAAACATTCTCTAGGAGGCAGCATAGTATTAAAAGAAAAGACATGGCTTTGGAATGAGAAGGATATGGGTTCAAATCTCAGCTCCGTGCTTTCTAACTTTGTAATTTTAACCTCAGCTTTACCACGAGTACGATAAAATCTAACTTATTAGGTCACTATGAGGATTAAATGGAAAAAGAAAAGAAAAGTATGTGCTAAATATTAGTTCCCCTCCTTATAACAGTTTTCATCTGAAGGGCATTATGTCTATAGAGTCCAAACAAGAATTGGGTACTGAATATCCTCATAATGACCTTGACATGACAAATGATACTCCACATTATCCAATTCCTTTCCTTGATTAAACCTATGTCTTAACATTCTTTAGAACTTATAACTGTGCTAATCTTACTGACCTGACATGTATATGGGGCTTTTATCCACAGTCTAAATTATTCTCAAATTCATGGAAGTATCTGGAAAGCTGTGCCCATTTGAAAATGAATGTCAGTTATTTTTGGCTTCAAGGCTGTTAATTAATACAGGCCACAAGTATACTCAATTATCTCATGAAAGAGCCAACTCTCCTCAATGGCTATCTGGAAACAAATTGAAAAGCAGACAGACTTAGCTCAAAGAAAACAAAAACAAGCAGCGAGACTTAGAATCCTGAGAAACCAAGTGAAACAAGACCCTTACTCTATCCACTGAATAATCCCACGTCTCTCTCTCTCTCTCTCAACTCTCTGCCTATACATTGCTGTGCTTTTATGTTTGTTAGAATGAAAATATTATTGCTTTAGGATTATCTAGGAGAAGCTGATGTAAGAGGCATACTAAGGAAATGTGGGATGTCAAAATTTGTGATGAGTGACAGTTTCATTCACCTCTTCATTTTTCATCAAAACCTCTGGTTCTAGGCATTTTTGTTTCGTTCTAGACTCTTACCTTTACTTTCTAGGCTCTAAACCCAAAAGAGAATTTTTAAAGCCCTTGTAATGAAAAGGAAAACTGAGGCATGAGAGATTTGAAGACTCTCAACCAAGGGTGGAGATAATATTTAGTCCCAGGGTCTGCTTTGCAGTACCAGCTGAAATTGCATGTTGCTATTGTTGGCAGCCTGATTTACACACTTGTTCCTGCATCTACATGTCAATTCTGTGAACTGGTATGTTGTCTTTTAAAAAAAACAAACCCAGTAGCCATCTGTTCAGCGGAATCCCAGGGCCATCCAAGCAATTCACCAGACAAGTGTTACAAGATTCACTTGTCAGGCTAAGAATGAAGTATTTTATTTTTATTACTGTGATTCTTTAGGGTTGAAACTTTTCCTTGAAAGACCAACAGGAAGTGATCTTTACATCCTACCCAGCCAGTTCTAGGACAAAGGAGCCCCACAGGGCTTCTCAGAGCCCCAGTCTTTTCAGATGCTTGGCCAACATTCTCTACGGTTTCCTTATATTGGTTTATCCTTAATCCCAGGTAGAGAAGAGAATATAATTGATCCAGCATCCTCTTCTTGTTTGTTACTGAGACTATATGTGAATGGAAAATCTGAGGAAGTCTACATCAGGCCTGGTGGGAACAAGAAACAACAGTTGGGAGGCCTTTTATAATTTCATACGGTGTGGTTATAAAATACCTCACACGTCAGCTTTGCTCCTAAATCATCCAATTTTAGAATTGGAAGGGAACTAAAAGGCCATTTAGTCTGGCTCATTTACTTTATTTTTTTTAAATAATTTTTTATTGATTTGTTTTCTTGTTACAAAAGCAATGTATGTTTATTGAAGATAATTTTAAAAAGAGATAATCAAAAATAAAATAGAAAAAGTGCTCATTATCTCACTCTCCAGACAGAGCCACTATTAAGCAGTTGTTTTATCTTTTGCCTTCTGTTTCTAAATACATGTATATATGGAATTTTTGCAAAATTGGATTATTCTGTAATAGCATAACCTGTTTTTAACTTCACAAAATGCTGCAAATAACCTTTCATAAACTTCATATTATCCATAAATTATTTTTAATGGCTATAAAACATCTCATTTCATCATTTAACTACAACAGATATAGCTGTTTCTATATTTTTTTATTTTGTATTAAATCATAGCTGTGTACATTAGTGAAATCAAGGGGTACAATGTGCTAGTTTCATATACAATCTGAAGTGTTTTCATCAAACTCTTTAACATACCCTTTATGGCATTTTCTTAGTTACTGTATGAAGACATTTGTATTTTGCATTTAATAAGTTTCATCTGTATCCTTCTAAGCTACACCATAGGTGTGGCCCCTCCCCCCACCCCTCATTTCCCATATTCTTGTGCTATAGTTGGGTTATAGTCTTCATATGAAACCTTTAAATTAGCTTCATAGTAGGGCTGAGAACATTGGATACTTTTTCTTCCATTTTTGAGATACTTTGCTAAGAAGAATATGTTCCAGCTCCATCCATGTAAACATGAAAGATGTAAAGTCTCCATCTTTCCTTAAGGCTGCATAGTATTCCATGGTATACATGTACAACAAATTGTTAATCCATTCGTGGGTCGATGGGCACTTGGGCTTCTTCCATGACTTAGCAATTATGAATTGGGCTACAATAAACATTCTGGTACAGATGTCTTTGTTGTAGTGTGATTTTTGGTCTTCTGGGTATATACCTAGTAAAGGAATTATAGGATTGAATGGCAGGTCTATTTTTAGATCTCTAAGTATTCTCCAGACATCATTCCAAAAGGAATGTATTAGTGTGCATTCCCACCAGCAGTGTAGAAGTGTTCCCTTTTCTCCACATCCACACCAACATCTCTGGTTTTGAGATTTTGTCAGGTGGGCTAATCTTACTGGAGTTAGGTGGTATCTCAAAGTAGTTTTGATTTGCATTTCTCTGATGATTAAGGATGGTGAGCATTTTTTTCATGTGTCTGTAGGCCTTGTGCCTATCTTCTTTAGAGAAGTTTCTCTTCAAGTCCTTTGCCCACCCTGAGATGGGATCACTTATCCTTTTCTTGCTAATACGTTTGAGTTCTCTGTGAATTCTGTTTATTAAACCTTTGTCGGAGGCATAACTTGCAAATATTTTCTCCCATTCTGAGGGCTGTCTGCTTGCTAAACTTACTATGTTCTTGGCTATACAGCAGCTTTTTAGTTTGATCAGGTCCCAGTAGTGTATTTTTGATACTGCTTCAATTGCCTGGGGAGTCCTCCTCATAAAATATTCACCCAATCCAACTCCTTCAAGAGTTTCCCCTGCACCTTCTTCTAATATTTTGATAGTTTCATGTCTTAAGTTTAAATCTTTAATCCAGTGAGAATCTCCCTTAGGTAATGGTGAGATTAATGGTGAGAGGTGTGGGTGCAGTTTCAGTCTTCTACAGGTCACCAGCCAGTTCACCCAGCACAATTTGTTAAATAGGGAATATTTTCCCCACTGAATGTTTTTAAATGGCTTGTCAAAGATCAAGTAACAGTAAGTAGGTGGATTCATCTCTTGTACTCTATTCTGTTCCAGACAACTACGTCTCTGTTTTTGTGCCAGTACCATGCTGTTTTGATCACTATTGATTTATAGTACAGTCTGAGGTCTGGTAGCGTGATTCCTTCTGCTTTGTTTTTATTTCTGACTAATGTCTTGGCTATTCGAGGTGTTTTCTGATTGCATATAAAACGAAGTATTATTTTTTTGAGATCTTTAAAATATGACAATGGAAACTTTGATAGGAATTGCATTAAAATTATATATTGCTTTGGGTAATATAGACATTTTAACAATGTTGATTCTTCCCAGCCATGAGCATGATATATTTTTTCATTTGCTAACATTATCAGCTATTTCTTTTCTTAAAGTTTCATAGTTCTCTTTATAGAGATCTTTTGCATTCTTTGTTAGGTAAACTCCCAAACATTTCATCTTCTTTGGCACTACTGTAAAAGGAATAGAGTCCTTGACTGATTTTTTTTGGTTTGGCTATTGTTGGTGTACATAAAGGCTACAGATTTAAGGGTGTTGATTTTGTAGCCTGAGACATTGCTGTATTCCTTGATCACTTCTAAAAGTTTTGTAGTAGAATCCCTCGGGTTTTCCAGATATACAATCATATCATCTGCGAAGAGTGAAAGTTTGATCTCTTCTGACCCAATGTGGATACCCTTGATTGTCTTTTCTTCCCTGGTTGCGATGGCTAAAACTTCCATTACAATGTTGAAGAGCAATGGAGACAATGGGCAACCTTGCCTGGTTCCTGATCTAAGTGGAAATGGTTTCAATTTAACTCCATTCAATACGATATTGGCTGTGGGTTTGCTGTATCAGTTTAAGAAATGTCCCTTCTAGACCAATTTTTTTAAGTGTTCTAATCATGAAGGGATGCTGGATATTTTCAAAAGCTTTTTCTGCATCAATGGAGAGAATCATATGGTCTTTATTTTTTAATTTGTTTATGTGCTGAATTACATTTATAGATTTATGTATATTGAACCAGCCTTGAGATCCTAGGATAAAGCCCACTTTGTCATGGTGTATAATTTGTTTGATGTGTTGTTGGATTCTGTTAGTATCTTGTTAAATATTTTTTCATCAGTATTCATTAGTGATATTGGTCTATAGTTTTCTTTTTTTGTTGGGTTTCTCCCAGGATTAGGGATCAAGGTGATGTTTGCTTCATAGAATGTGTCCAGTATTATTCCTTCTTTTTCTATATTTTGGAAGAGGTTTACTAATATAGGTACTAGTTCTTCTTTAAAGGTTTGGTAGAATTATGACATGAAGCCATCTGGTCATGGGCTTTTCTCTTTAGGGAGATTTTGTATAGTTGATGCTATTTCAGAACTTGATATAGGCCTGTTCAACATTTCCACTGCATTCTGGCTAAGTCTTGGTAGGTGGTGTGCTTCTAAGTATTGGTCAATTTTCTTCAGATTTTCATATTTCTGAGAGTAAAGTTTCTTGTAATATTCAGTAAGGATTTTTTGAATTTCTGAAGTGTCTGTTGTTACTTCATCTTTACATTTCTGATTGATGAAATTAGAGATTTTACTCTTTTTTATCCTGATTAGGGTCGCCAAAGGTTTATCTATTTTGTTGACCTTTTAAAAAAACCAACTTTTTGATTTATTGATCTGTTGTATAATTCTTTTGTTTTCAATTTCATTTAATTCTGCTCTAATTTTGGTTATTTCTTTTCTTCTGCTTGGTTTGGGGTTTGGATGTTCTTCCTTCTCCAGTTGCTTAAGATGACCCATTAATTAAGTTGTTAAATTTCTGTCTTTCTGTTTTCTTGAAGAAGGCTCGCAGTACTATAAATTTCCCTCTTAGGACTGCCTTTGCAGTATCCCAGAGGTTCTGAAAATTCATGTCTTGATTGTCATTTTGTTCCAAAAATTTGGTAATTTCCTTCTTAATCTCTTCTATAACCCTTCTATCCTTCAGCATAAGGTTATTTAATTTTCATGTTTTTGTATGCGTATGCAGATTCCTTTTGTTATTGAGTTCAACTTTTATTCCATGATGTTTGGAGAAGATGCAAGGAATAATTTCTATTCTTTTAAATTTGCTGAGGTTAGACTTGTGACCTGAGATGTGATCAATTTTGGAGTATGTTCCATGGGGTGCTGAGAAGAATGTGTATTCAATTTTAT
>CAUYON010159443.1:0-14845 GCA_963573935.1 Arctocebus calabarensis | reverse complement strand
CGGAGGCAAGAGACTCGCTTGAGCCCAGGAGTTGGAGGTTGCTGTGAGCTGTGATGCCACAGCACTCTATCCAGGGTGACAGCTTGAGGCTCTGTCTCAGAAAAAAGAAAATAAACAGTATGGTTAGGTGCAGTGGCTTATGCCTATAATCCTAGCACTTTGGGAGGCAAGTTGGGAGGAATCCTTAGGCCCAGGATTTTGAGACCAGTCTGAGCAATATAGCAAAATGTCTCTGCAAAAAACCAGAAAAATTAGCTGGGTATCGTGGTGCATGCATGTAGTCTCAACTATTTGGGAAGCTGAGGTAGGAGGATTGCTGAGCTGCGATGACATCACTGCTCTCTAGCCCAGGCAACAGAGAGAAAAGGAAAGGAAAGGAAATGGGAAAGAAGAAAAGGGGAGAGGAGAAAGGGGAAAAAGAAAAAGGGGAAAGGGAAGAGGAGAAAAGAAAGAGAAG
Organism: Arctocebus calabarensis; assembly: GCA_963573935.1. Taxonomy (NCBI): domain Eukaryota; kingdom Metazoa; phylum Chordata; class Mammalia; order Primates; family Lorisidae; genus Arctocebus; species Arctocebus calabarensis. Next base: position 14,388 of record CAUYON010159443.1, on the reverse strand, counting down.
GGGAGGGAAGGTGAAGAGAGAGTTTAGGGGATTCAATTTATAAGTTGTGGAGCTAAAGGTGGGTCTCTACCTTTATACAGATGGTCCCCAACTTACTATAGATTGACTTAGGATTTTTCAACTTCATGATGGGTTTATCCATTTTAAGTCAAGGAGCTCCTTATGACTTACAGTGGTGTTATCCATCATAAAGTCAAAAAATCCTAAGTTGAACCATCATAAGCCAGAGACTGTGTGCTGCCAGCATTAAATAAATGCATTCCAACTTAAAAAAAAATTTTTTTTTTTTTTGAGACAGAGCCTCAAGCTGTCACCCGGGATAGAGTGCTCTGGCATCACAGCTCACAGCAACCTCCAATTCCTGGGCTCAAGCGAGTCTACTGCCTTTGCCTCCCAAGTAGCTGGGACTACAGGCGCCCGTCACAACGCCCGGCCATTTTTTTGGTTGCAGCCAACATTGTTGTTTGGCAGGCCCGGGCTGGATTCGAACCCCCCAGCTCAGGTGTACGTGGCTGGCGCCTTAGCCCGTTGAGCCACAGGCGCTGAGCCCCAACTTAAAAAATTTTTGACTTACATTCATTTTATCAGGATATAATCCCTTCCTAAGTCAAGAAGCCTTTGTATTCTTTTCACTATGGCCATACCACCCTGAACATGCTCAATCTTGACTATATTCTTTTAAATAGATCATTCAGAACCACTTTTCTGGATTTATTATTTTTTTTTTTTTTGCAAAGACAGAGTCTTACTTTATCACCCTCGGTAGAGTGCTGTGGCATCACACAGCTCACAGCAACCTCCCACTCCTGGGCTTAGGCAATTCTCTTGCCTCAGCCTCCCAAGTAGCTGGGACGATAGGTGCCCACCGCAATGCTCGGCTATTTTTTTTTTTGATTTTGCATTTTGGCCAAGGCTGGGTTTGAACCCGCCACCTTCGGTATATGGGGCCGGCGCCCTACTTGCTGAGCCACAGGCGTTGCCCCACTTTTCTGGATTTATTGAAAAACAAATTATATAAAAATAAGACCTAGATAAACTTCTGAGCAAATTTGTGGCTTACAGACAAAAAAATCTTATTTCTGCTTAATTGAAAAAATGGCCTGGCTCAGCGCCTGTGGCTCAGCCGGCTAAGGCGCCAGCCACATACACCTGAGCTAGTGGGTTCGAACCCAGCCTGGGCCCGCCAAACAACAATGACAGCCGCAACCAAAAAAAATGGCCTGGCATTGTGGCGGGCACCTATAGTCCCAGCTGCTTGGGAGTCGGAGGCAGGAGACTCGCTTGAGCCCAGGAATTGAAGGTTGCTGTGAGTTGTGATGCCACAGCACTCTATCCAGGGTGACAGCTTGAGGATCTGTCTCTAAAAAAAAAGAAAAGAAAAAATGGCCTAACTTCCAATGAGACAGCAATATGATAATTCAGGCAGAATAAAAGTACAACCACATATATACTATAAACACTAATATCACAAGATGCTAATCTGCAGACCATATGGAGTCCTCCAATGTTCCAACAGTAGTATAATAAACACACTTTAAGAACCACTGATCTTAGGGCCGGGTGCGATGGCTCCATGCCTGTAATCCTAGCACTTAGAAGGCCGAGGCAGGGGGACTGCCTGAGCTCATGGGTTCAAGACCAGCCTGGGTCAGAGTGAGACCCTGTCTCAAAAAAAAAGAAAAGAAATAGTAGGTGTTGTGGCGGGTGCCTGTAGTCCCAGCTACTTGGGAGGCTGACGCAAGAGAATAGCTTGAGCCCAAGAGTTTGAGGTTGCTGTGAGCTATGATGCCACAGCACTCTACCTAGGAAGACTCTGTCTCAAAAAAAAAAAACAACCCACTAATCTTAAACAATTTTCTGTATATATTACAAATTATACAGATATACACAAATGGAAATAGAACTTACCTACAATTCACTGTTGATTTTCCACCTTCAAATTCAGAATTTTTCCCCCATCTTTTAGGTAATTCCAATACCATAAGTCCTTTTATTCCTATAAGTGCTACATGATGTTGTGTTGGACTTAATAAGACTTGATAGATTTCAAATAGGGGTGGATTTATGCAAAGCAATCTCTGGAAATTAAAGCAAACCAATCAAAATAATTAATTTTGATTTAAATGTAGGCAACAATTACGTGAATGTATATATGTGAACTGCAATACTTTAGTTTTCTATAATCACATTATTATGAAGCATTCTGAGTAAGTACTAATACTTGGATCATTAATTGGTAAAATACTTTCAATCATTTAGGTTGGGATATTATATAAAATGCATCAGATTTTTTATCTTGATAAACAGACTACTAGACATAAATTTTTCTTCTTATGATCCAGCTCTAGCCTTTCACTCCAGTTTTATCTCTCTGCTATTCTCCACCTGTACTTTATACTCCAATCAGATTAACTTGTATTTCAAGGAAACTATCATGCTTTTGCTCTGCTGCTGTGTCTTTGCATAATTTTTTCTCCTCCTGCAATGCTCCAATTTTTTTAGCTGGCTAACAAGACTTAGAAATTCTTTGAGACCTAGCTTCTATGTACTTCCTCCCCCAGAAATCTCTGATCTTCTTGCCAGGAACAACTGCATCTTTTCTGTACTTCTGGATAAATAGCACACTCTGGATAAATGTATTACAGTTCTTTTTTTTTTTTTTTTTAAGACAGAGCCTCAAGCTGTCGCCCTGGGTAGAGTGCCGTGGCATCACAACTCACGGCAACCTCAAACTCCTGGGCTTAAGCAATTCTCTTGCCTCAGCCTCCCAAGTAGCTGGGACCCCAGGTGCCCGCCACATCTGGCTATTTTTTGGTTGCCGTTGTCACTGTTGTTTGGCAGGCCTGAGCTGGATTTGAACCCGCCAGCTCTGGTGTATGTGGCTGCCGCCTTAGCTGCTTGAGCCACAGGCGCCGAGCCAATCTATTACAGTTCTTATCATACTGCATTATAACTGTCCTTTTTATTTATTCATTCCACACAACTGCATATGAATTACTTGAGATCTGAATTTCCTCTCTGTAGTCTTAACATTCTGGCACATTGCTGATGCTCAATACATACTTAGTAAATAGATATGAGCTTAGAAATTTTAAGAAATAATAATTACAATATTATAAATAGTACAATAATATAAAGAATGGCTTTAACAGTTTTTGCAGCAAGCAGAATGCTGATTTACCTATGAAGACTTAGTTGATGTTACTTTCTCAGCATGACATGTCCTCATAATCCACTTTTGTTGATACTTCCTATTTTTTCACTCACGACCATCTCAGATTCCCATTTTATTTTCTTTATACTTTCAGTAATAAACACACGTAATATACCACTGTTTACCCTATATATGAAGAATCAACCTAAGTCAAAATCCTTTTAGACTACCAAGTCTATAAATGTGGTTTTTTGTTTTTTAGTTACACTTTGTGGATTTTTTTTTTCCTGAGGCAGAGTCTCACTATGTCACCCTTGGCAGAGTGCTGTGGCTTCACAGCTCACAGCAACCTCCAGCTCCTGGGCTTAAGCGATTCTCTTGCCTCAGCCTCCCAAGTAGCTGGGACTACAGGCGCCTGCCACAACGCCCGGCTATTTTTTGGTTGTAGTTGTCATTGTTGTTTGGCAGGCCTGGGTTGGATTCGAACTATAGCGGCTTGAGCTACAGGTGCCAAGCCTTGATGATTTTCTTAACTAAAACTTTACAGAAAGTAGATTGTAGACTCTTGACCTATTTTCAAAACTGCAGAAGCATTCCTGGCATCTTGCTAATAGCAAATTCGTGGCAACAAGAATTATAGAGTAGGCCCGGCACAGTGGCTCACACCTGTTATCCTAGCACTCTGGGAGCTGAGGCAGGTAGACTGCCTGAGCTCACAGGTTCAAGACCAGCCTGAGCAAGAGTGAGAAACCTCTCCCCCCTCTCTAAAAAAGACCTGGGTTGGCTCAGCGCCTGTGGCTCAAGCAGCTAAAGTGCCAACCACATACACCTGACCTGGCGGCTCAAATCCAGCCCGGGCCTGCCAAACAATGATAGCTACAACCAAAAAATGGCCCGACACTGTGGCCAGCGCCTGTAGTCCCAGCTACTTGGGAGGTTGAGGCAACAGAATCACCTGAGCCCAGGAGTTGGAGGTTGCTGTGAGCTATAATGCTACAGCGCTCTACCCAGGGCAACAGCTTGAGGCTCTGTCTCAAAAAAAATAAAAAAGAGCCGGGCATTGTGACAGGTACCTATAGTCCCTGCTACCCAGGAGGCTGAGGCAAGAGAATTGCTTAAGCCTAAGAGTTTGAGGTTGCTGGGAGCTATGACTCCACAGCTCTCTACCCAGGGAACATAGTAAGACTCTGTCTCAAAAAACAAAACCAAACAAACAAACAAACAAAAAGAATTAGACAGTAGCACACAAGAGATGTCATGCTTTAGAATAAGTACCAGACTTTTATTTACATGTATTTATTTATTTATTTTAGACAGTCTTACTATGTTGCCTTCTGTAGAGTGCGGTGGCATCACAACTGACAGCAACCTCAAATTCTTGGGCTTAAGCGATTCTCTTGCCTCAGAGTCCCAAGGAGCTGCGACTACAGGCGCCAGCCACAAGGCTAGGCTATTTTTGTTGTTGTTGTTGCAATGTTTAGCAGTCCTGGGTCAGGTTCGAACCCACCAGCCTCCCTGCATGTGACGGGCGCCCAGCCTACTTTTATTTTTTAATTTTTAAAAGAAGAGAATCATTTCTTTTCTTTCTTTCTTTCTTTTTACAAATAAACATTTCCATAAGGCCAATATTTGTTGACAGAGAGTCTGGAATACTTTCTGATCACATCTACTTTCACTTGCTGTTGGTTTGTCAGAAATAAAAATCCTTTCCCACTTTGGAGATGGCCTAATTTTCTAAAGATTAAAAAAAAGAAGAAGAATTAATAGAGGCTTCCTCCTCCATGTCAACAGCAAAACATGCTGCTTTCAAAGCTACTAGCTGACTTAATGCTCACAAGAACCCCAAGAGAAAGTTATGATTATGCCTATTACTTTGAGTGTCACGTAATGGAATAGGTTTCTCGTCACTCACCTACTCAGTGTAGCAACTCCGCTCACACCTGTCTATCCCTTTACCCTGCTCTGTTTCTCTTCACAGCACTTAACCATCACTGATGTGGTTCCAGGGCCCTTCCCTTTCTCCCAGGCCTCCCGAACTTAAACATCCGCAGAACAAGAGTTCCTATGCTAGTGTCTGGGAACGTCGGAGACAACGAACATTTGTCCAAGGAAGGAAGTAAGGAATCACAAGGCTCCAAAGGTTACACCGCTATGCTGGAGCGGAATAAAAATAAGAGGCAAGAAGGACTTGACCCTGGAAGTGGGACGTCCCCGGAAGGACGTCAGCTTAGGCTTCCATGGCGCCCCCAGCAGAAGATGAAAGCCGGCCAACATGGGAAGGGAACAAAAAAACTAGTTCAGATCCCGGCTGAGGGTCGCTTTCCGGATCAGCCTGGCCGTACCTGGTACTGGGAGGGGGGGGGCTCCTCACCGTCCCCGCTGACACCCCGAAGACGAATGACTAAGAAGGAGCTGCCTTCTCCGTCCCACAGGAAGAGCTCTCCGCCGAGGCCGAACACCAAGTTTCTCGTTAGCAACGGCAGCGGCGGCGAGGAAGGTAGGGATGAAGAAGCTGGTTTCTCAGCCTCTGCTGGGCTCTGGTTTTTCAGTCCCTCCCGGAGCCGCACGAACACGACGTGGTTGGGAAGCCAGGTCTGCCACAGCTCACCCTCGCCAACGGGTCCCTCTGCGGCCGCCATCTTGTCCCAACTGCTCTCTTCATTCCAGTTGCTCAGCCCGCCGTAGAGCGCAGCCAATCCGCGGGCAACCGTCCACGACCCCGACCAATTATGGGAGAGGCTCGAGCTGGGGGCGGGGCGAAAGGGAGGCCAGCCCATCAGGCAGGTGCATGGTCAGGGGGCGGGACGAAAAGTCAACAGAATAGAACGTGTGGAGAGGAAGCTTTGGTGCTGCGTAACAGTTAATACCTGAGGAGTCTGAGACCTGTCTATCTCATTGCTTACTGGCCACCTCCACGCATCCAGAAATTTTCCCCACGACTTATCCCACTCAGTGCAGGTTGGGTCGACCTCTCAAATGTCACTAGTTCAGCCACCCATCGTTGGATTGCCCGCATCTGTCTCCGTGTGGAGTCAGTAGGTACAACCACACTTCCCAGAATTCCCTGCGATCTAATGCGCTAGAGTCCAGAAACTACAACCCCCAGAGATCTGTGCGCGCCCCTAGGGGGCGGAGCTGTCGCTGGCTACTCCCGCCAAGAGGAGATGGCAGAGGCAGCGGGATCTGGGCACCAAACGTTGTACAAGCTGAGGGGCTCACCGTCATGGAAAGAAGCTTTCAGGCAGGTGAGTGTGGGGTGTGGATCATGTTCTCTTTCCTAGACTACTCCCAGGGACCAATGTTCTCTGCCTTCTCCTCAGCCCTGCTCGGTGAAGCAGGTGCGGGGAGCGCCTGGTCTGCCTGGACAGTGTAGGTGGACCTCGAACGGAGGCCTCTTGCTTGGAAGCGTGGGTCTTGGCCACTGCCCTGCTGTCTCCCGGAGTGTTTGGTCCTCTACGTGTAGGATTAGCCCGAGTGGACTCAGTCTCAGGAAGCCTTGTTTTTTTGTATTTGGGCGTGTTTTAAGTTTGAAGTGTGGACATGACTGTATCCTTTACATCTTTATAGTAACACCACCTACTGTTGTTGGGTAGGTGGGCACCAGGAGAGGCACTTGTGAGATAGAAATTATTTCTATTCTAGAAAGTAATTCACTGAGGCTCAGAAGAGCCTTAGTTACTAAGTCTTATGAGAGTTGTGCTCTTATGTCAGTTATGGCCTCTTTTTTTTTCTTTTTGTCACCCTGGGTAGAGTGTCCTGGCGTCATGACTCACAGCAACCTCAAACTTTTGAGCTCAAGCCTTCCTCTTGCCTCAGTCTCCCGCGGGACAATAGACTCCCTCCACAACCTCCAGCTATTTTTTTTGTTTGGTTTTATAATTTTATTTGATGTATCTGACAATCATCAGTTCTCATCCACGTTCACTGTCTGTGGTTTTTGAAAGTGGTAACAGGTACTAAAGTGTAGAGCTTGTGTGGTGAATCTTCATCTTCACTACGTTTTCTGGACAATCCACAGATACAGTATAGGACATTCAATATGCCTTTGTTGAACCTGGTATCAATGCGCTCATCTGCAGTCCCCATCTCTTTCATGGCAAATTTCCAGATCTCTTTGAGTGCCGGAGGGACAGGCTTCTTGGAACCAACACCATGGATGGGCTTGTGAATGTTCATGGTGTATTCTCGAGTCCACCACCTCCTTGATGGGAGAATGGCCCTTCTTCTCGCTATTCTTGTTTGCGGAAGCCATTCTGCCGGAGTTGGAAAGAAAGAGTCCGCTCTAATTAAAAAACGCGCTCCCCCAGCTATTTTTAGTAGACACAGGTGTCAGTTTTGCTCAGGCTCCTGTCGAACTCCTGCGCGCAAGGCGTTTACCCACCCCAGCCTCCCAGAGTGCTGGGATTAGAGGCATGAGTCCTGGCCTTTTTTTAATACAGATGGTTGATAGGAAGTAATGATGCCTAATGATGTCAATGTCAGAAACATTGTCTGACACTAGAAAGATTATACCGATGTGCAAGGTTTCTCAATCTTGGCTATTGGCATTATGAGGGCGATCATTCTTTGTGCTCCATGGCTGCTCTATATAATGTAGGATGCTTATCAGCATCCCAGGTCTCTACCCATTAGATGCCAATAGTATGACATCCAGAGATGTGACAACCAAAATGTCTCCAAGGATTGTCAAGTATCTCCTGTTGACAAAATCACCCTGAGTTGAGAAACACTGTTGTACAGAAAGGCCATTATCACAGCTGTATCTAGAGTAGCAAGAATTTGGAAGCAATATAAATGTTCTGTAATAAGACCGAACATTATGGATGCTGAGATATTATGAACTCAGCCATTGAGGAAGCTGGTATAGAAGATATGATATGAAATATGGTGACCTAGAAATACAAGTACAAAGCGTTGTAATTTTAAGTATCACCATATCGAAGATTTAATATGAAATATGGTGATCTAGTAATATAGGAATATATAACCAAGGTATTGTAATTTTATGTATCTCTAAGTAGATAAGGATGGGAGGGGAATATGCAAAAATAATGGTAATTAGGATGATACTTGATATTTTGTGTCTACAAGTTCCCTTTAATGTTTTACCAGCTAATCTAAGAGTTTTTATGTATATGTGTGTGTGTATTTTAATGGAGTTGCCCCCTCATCCCATCTTTTCTTTTTCCAAGAGATGCCTGGAGAGAATGAAGAACAGTCGGGTCAAACTCCTAAACAAGTACCGCCAGGCTGGAGGCAATATGCCAGGGAGAGCTCAGAACACCTTTTTAGTGCAAGAGGTGATGGAAGAAGAGTGGAAAGCTTTGCAGTCAGCAGATAACTGTCCAGAGAGTTTGGCTCAGGTCAGTCTGGGCTGTATGTTTTCAGGGAGGGGGACTAACTGCCAAGAACTAGTGTCCTCTATACTTGTTTATGTAAGTCCAGTAAGCCCATCCCCCCCACCCCAGCTCCCAATTAGAATTTCTTTTTATTTTTTGAGACAGAGTCTCACTCTGTTGCCCCAGGCTAGAGTGTTGTGGCTTTCACTGAAACTCCTAGGTTCAAGTCATCCTTCTGCCTCAGCCTATGGGTGCCACAATGCCCTCCTAATATTTCTATTTTTAGTAGAGACAGAGTCTTGCTCTTGCTCAGGCTGATCTCCAACTCCTGAACTCAAGTGATCCTCTCTACTTGGCCTCTCAGAGTACTAGGATCATAGGCATGCACAATTTGGCCCAGCCTCCCAATTCCAATTCTAACAGCCTTTAACTCAGGCTCATCTACCTTTAGTGTTAGATTCTTCTAGATTAATAGTTGCTTAGTACTATAATGTAGACCTGCTGCATCATTGCAACATTATCACTTATGGAAGTTTTAAAAAGAAAGAAATTTTGTTTTTTGTCTTCACCTTTGGAAATTATTCAGTAAATATGAGCTAGAAATCTCTCTTTGAAAAGGTCTTTAGGAAATTTCTGATTCTAATTTCAACCAGAGGTGGGAACTGGGGGTGAATAGGAAACCATTTATAGTATATCAAAAAGAGCACTGGATTAGAAGTCAGGAATTTAAAATTCTATTTATTTATTTATTTATTTATTTTAGAGATAGAGTCTTACTTTGTTGCCCTCGGTAGAGTCCTGTGGTGTCACAGCTCATAGCAACCTCCAACTCTTGGGCTTAGGCGAGTCTCTTGCCTCAGCCTCCCGAGTAGCTGGGACTACAGGCGCCTGCCACAATGCCCGGCTATTTTTTGTTGCAGTTTGGCGAGGGCCGGGTTCGAACCCGCCACCTTCGGTAGATGAGGCCGGCACCCTACCCACTGAGCCACAGGCACCACCCACATTTCAAACTCTAATCCTGGTTTTGCTATTGACTCCTCTCTGCCTCTTTGAACTTTAGTTTTAATATTTACAATATAGAGAATATATGTCTGAAATTTGAGTACTATTAAGGAAACATGGGAAACTACATTGAAGCCATAAAGGTCCTACATAATAATGATGCATTATTCAGTGACTTCTTTGTGTCCTGCAATATGCCAGTGTTTGCCTTTCCATCATCACAATTAGTGTTCACAATAACCCTCTCAGCTAGGTTTTATTCTCACTTCACAAAGGCTGAAACTGAGTTTTATAGAGATTAGGAACTTCCTATATGCTGTGACCCTTTAATACAGTTCCTCATGTTGTGGTGACCCCCAAAAATAAAATTATTTTTGTTGCTACTTCATAACTGTAATTGTGCTACTGTTATGAACTTTAATGTAAATATCTGATATGCAGGATGTATTTTCATTGTTACAAAGGGGTCACAACCCACAGGTTGAGAACTGCTGCCTTAGAAGAACATATCCTAACTGCTACGCTATACTATCCCTCCCAAAATTGATGCTATTATCTTGTCATGGATAGTTTGATCTTTTGTTGATGACTTAGCATGATCACATTCCCCAGTAGTCAGGAGGAGTGGACTCATTTTGTCAGATAAATCTGGGTTCTTCGAACGAGCTTCCAAGTATGAATCACTGTGGGACTTGGTGGCTGATTATTACTTTAAACCTCTTATGATTTCACTTTCTCTTGCAGTTGGAGGAGCCAAAGGACCTGGCTGTGCTGGAGGAAATCCAGCAGGAGCTGATTGATCAAGGTAGCCCCTGGGAGTAGTCCTTCCTACTATATTTAGCCACTCTACTGCTGACCTTCAATCAGGATTAGTTCTGAATTCCACTCCTACTTCCATTTTCAGTCAGTTGGCCAGAAGGCTCTGAAGTCTGAATTCTTAGCTGTCTGTCTTACCAGTAATAAGGGTCTTCAGGATACTAATGAGGCTTTGTGCTAAGAACTTCTCATTTCACGATATGGTTTTCTGCTTGTGACTATAAGATAGGATTCTTAGATTGGAAGGTGGTATTCTCATGCAGATCACACAGCCAGTAAGTGGTGGAGTTGGGAAGCAAACTCAGTTGTGTGAGTCCAATTCTTGTTTATTTTACTATCCTGCCTCTCTCTTAATAGGTTAATAGTAAAACTGCCACTTTACAGGATACAGTGCATGGTCAGATCCCTTGCTCTACCCAATTTAAGCACCTACTCCCACCCATTCTTTAGGGATTCTCCAAGGTATTGCAACCATCCACTCCTTGAGGTGTCCATAGCACTGTGTAGGGAGTAGGGTGTATAATTTAGCAAGTCATTTATTCTACCCCGTCTTGTCTTGACTAGGCTTCATTTTTATCACCTGTAGAGATCTTAGACTACTCTGTAAATTTGTTGGAAGGCTTAAATAATACATGTAGAAGACTTAGAGCAGTGACTGGCATATAGAAAGCTTTCAGTCATTGATAGCCATTATTATGGGGAGGCAGAAGCACATATTCTCAGACCACACTGTTAAGATTCACTTCTCAGCTTTACCACTTTAACTGGTGTGGCCCTAAGCAAAGCCCTTAATTCCCCTGTTTCTCAGTTTCTTTATCTTTGGAATAAAGATAATAACAGTCATTAAGTAATATATAGAAAAAAGTTAAATAGTACTTGACACATAATAAGTGTTAGGTGTTGTTATGATTGTTATTATTGACTTCATTTAGATAGTATATTACTTAAGTTTAGTTATAATCTTTTTTTTTTTTTTCTTTTTTGATAGGATGAGGTATTGTTACGTTGCTGACTCCTGACCTCAAGCAATCCTCCCATCTTGGCCTCTCAGAGTGTTGGGATTACAGGCCAATACTTTGAGCCACTGCACCTTGCCAATCTTTTTAAATTGATTTGCCCTTCCCCCACTTATAAAACTTATCTTAATACTGAAACATAAGACTCACTAAATATTTCTGTTGGGATATATTTAACTAAAAATTCTGAAGTGATAAGGGTTCACTGTGTTATACTATATTGCCATAATGAACATTCTAAAGCAGGTGCTGGCAAACTTTTGGGGATGAGCCAGATTGTAATTATTTTAGACTTTGCAGTCTTTGTGATCTCTGGCAAACTACTCAGCCCTACTGTTGTAGTGGAAAAGCAGTTATAGGACCTGTGTAAATAAGAATGTGGCTGTAGTTTGCTGACCCCTGCCTCTAGGCTGTGAACTCATAAGGGCAGGAGTATTTTCATCCATGTACCCCTATGATTAGGTACACATACCAGGTACTACTGCATGATTTCTGAATGAATGAGCATACAGATTCTGAACAACACAGGTTCCGAATATGCAGACATTGAGAAACTTATCACTTTAGGCTCAGCTAGTTAGGCCTGGGGTCAGAAGTTAGTGCTTTGTTAAATGTCAGCTTTCCCCAGTTGTCACTGGGACCCTGATATTCCACATCACTGCTCCTCTGGCCACCAGAGATGTATGTGAAAGTTGTGTCCTTGTCCTTTAGTGGGTTTCATCTCTTGTACTCGCAAAGATGGGATAGAGGGCAGGGAAAGAGATACAACATGAAGCTAACCAGAGAGAACAGTAAATACTAGTGAGTGGTAGTGTGGTTTTACCCAATCTTTCCCTTGTTTGGAGGAAGCCTTTGAAGGTGAAGCTTAGCATAAAATACATTAAAATCAATCTGAGTGAAACACAGTGAAGCACCCCAGCTGTCTTTGCCTTGCAGAACAGTCCATCATCAATGAATATGAGAAGAGCTTGCAGTTTGATGAGAAGTGTCTCAGCATCATACTGGCTGAGTGGGAAGCAAATGCCCTCATCTGTCCTGTGTGTAAAAAGTAAGAGTTTATAAGCAGTTTGGCATTACTGGTTCCCATTCCCCACTCCAAAGTGAGTGGAATTTCCCCCAAAATTTGTTGCCTGAAGAGGTTTGGTGATCCAGATCTGGTGGCCGTGATGCTCTGGGATCCTAATTCTGCTTCTAGGTACAACCTGAGAATCACAGGCGGTGTGGTCATGTGTCAGTGTGGCCTGTCCATCCCATCTCATGTGAGTGTTCCAACAGATTTCATACCACCTTTTCCCACCCTATATCTACTCTTTTTTATTATTATTATTAAATCACAGCTGTGTACATTAATGCAATCATGGAGTACAATGTGCTAGTTTTATATACAATTTGAAATATTTTTATCAAACTGGTTAACATAGCCTTCATAGTATTTTCTTAGTTATTGTGTTAAGACATTTATATTCTGCCTTGACGCCTGTGGCTCAAGCGGCTAAGGCACTAGCCACATACACCTGAGCTGGTGGGTTCGAATCCAGCCCAGGCCTGCCAAACTACAATGATGGCTGCTTCCAAAAAATAGCTAGGCATTGTGGAGGTGCCAGTAGTCTCAGCTACTTGGGAGGCGGAGGCAGGAGAATCAGTTGAGCTCAGGAGTTGCAGGTTGCTGTGAGCTGTGATTCCAAGGCACTCTACCTAGGGCAACAGCTTCAGGCTCTGCCTCAAAAAAAAAAAAAAAAAAAGACATTTATATTCTACACCTAGTAAATTTCACATGTACCCTTGTAAGATGCACTGTAGGTGTGATCCCACCAATTACTCTCCCTCCACCCATCACCCCCCCTCCCCTCCGTCTCCCTTTTCCCCTTTTTCTTGAGCTATAATTGGGTTATAGCTTTCATAAGAAAGCTATAAATTGGTTTCATAGTAAGATTGAGCAGAATGGATTCTTTTTCTTCCATTCTTGAAATACTCTGCTAAGAAGAACATGTTCTAGCTCCATGTAAACATGTAAGAGGTAAAGTCTCCATCTTTCTTTAAGGCTGCATAATATTCCATGGTGTACATATACCACAATTTATTGATCCATTCATGGGTCGATGGGCACTTGGGCTTCTTCCATGACTTACCAATTATGAATTGGGCTGCAATAAACATTCTGGTACATATATCTTTGTAATAATGTGATTTTTGGTCTTCTGGATATATACCTAGTAGAGGAATTGTAGGATCAAATGGTAGGTCCAGTTTTAGATTCCTAAGTATTCTCCAAACCTTTTTCCAAAGTAACATATTAGTTTGCATTCCCACCAGTGATGTAGAAGTGTTCCCTTTTCTCCATATCCATGCCAACATCTCTGGTTTTGGAATGTTGTGATGTGGCTAATCTTAGTGGAGTTAGATGACATCTCAAAGTAGTTTTCATTTGCATTTCTCTGTTGATTAAGGATGATGAGCATTTTTTCATGTTTCTATAGGCCATACACCTGTCTTCTCCAGAGAAGTTTCTCTTCAAATCTCTTGCCCACCCTGAGATAGGATCACTTGTTCTTTGCTTGCTAATTCATTTGAGTTCTCTGAGGATTCTGCTTAGTAGACCTTTGTCGGATACATAACCTGCAAATATCTTCTCCCATTCTGAGGGCTTTCTGCTTGCTTTACTTATCATGTTCTTGGCTGTGCAGAAGCTTTTTAGTTTGATCAGGTCCCCGTAGTGTATTGCTAATGTTGCTTCAATTGCCCAGGGGGTCCTCCTCAGAAAATGTTCACCCAGGCTGATTTCTTCAAGAGTTTTCCCTGCACTTTCTTCTAGTATTTTTATAGTTTTATGTCTTAAGTTTAAATCTTTAATCCAGTGAGAGTCTATCTTAGTTAATGGTGAGAGATGTGGGTTCAGTTTTAGTCTTCTATAGGTCACCAGCCAGTTCACCCAGCACCGTTCGTTAAATAGGGAATCTTTTCCCCACTGAATGTTTTTAATTGGCTTGTCAAAGATCAAATAATGGTAAGTAGCTGGGTTCATCTCTTGGTTCTCTATTCTGTTCCATACATCTACCTCTCT
>CAUYON010159442.1:0-18067 GCA_963573935.1 Arctocebus calabarensis | reverse complement strand
ACAGAGTACACTAGACATACACTAGAGACACCTTGTAGTATTTTGGGAGCAAAGAAATTATTTTCTCTTAAGACTTTTTGTATTGAAAAGAATTTTTTTGAATCTTTCTTAGCCTAAAAGACAATTTTCCTTGGAACACATAAGAACTGTGCAGTAGCCATTTGTTTTAAAGCAGACATGCAAGATGAACCTGCGGGATGATAGAATACAAAGAATATATTTTTGTTATGGCTGGTTACCCCCAGCCCTTTTTCCCTTGTGTGTGTGGTTCAAGTGTGCACTGGGAGGAGGCTGAGGCCTGTGACGCCAACCAGATGCTCCTGCCTTGCACCTCCAATAGGTTTTATTTTTTTTAAATTAATGAAAATATGTAATATTAATAGTTATTATTTACTGGTGCAGATGGTTGACATTTTTCCCTATTTTCCTCACTTTATGGAACAGTTAAAAAAGAACATTTCTAAAACCAGAGGACAAATGGGGTTAATGTTACTTAAAAATTACATTCTATATAAATATATATTAAAATATCAGTTTTTTTCCTCTGGGTGCAAAAAAAAAAAAAAAAAGAGAGGGGCTGAGGCCTCAAATCAAATCGCACCCTGCCGGGGACCACCCGCAGGACCGCCTGTGGGCTCCTTGACCCGTTCTGTGCCTTGGATTCTCTGTGGGTAGCTGGAGGGCTGAGTTATGAGTGTAAAGTATGTGGACAGTGGGCAGGTGAGTGCCGAGCCCAGGGGAGGCACCCCAAAGAGGACTAGTTATTGTGAAAGGTGTATATTTAAGAATTTCAGATTCCGGATCGGCTCAACGCTGATTCTTATTCTTTAGGGTACTGCCTTGTTTTATGTCATTTAACTTCCATTCATTTCCACAATGCTCCTTACCTTTCCAAAGGAGGGGATGAGATCTCAGTTCTCTGTTGGAGTGATTACTTTGTTTCCATTCCTTGTCTACAGGGTCTTTATTAGTTTCCTGTGGCTGGTATAACAGCTAGGTGGCTTAGATATTAGAATTTATTATCTTGCAATTTGGAAACCAAAAATCTAGGTGCAAGATTTTACAGGGCCACACTGCCCGTGAGGGTACTGTGGGAGGACCCCTCCTCACTGTTCTAACTTCCGGCGGTGGCTGGCGATGCCTGGCGCTCCTTGGCTGTGCCAGTCACCCTGGTCTCTGCACATGGCTTTCTTCCTGTGTTTCCCTGGATCCTCTCCTCTTGTTGGATGAGCAATCACTGGATTTAGGGCTTACCCGACTCCAGTGTGACCTCATCAGAACTTACTTATAGCTGCGAGGACCCTATTTCCAAACAAGGTCACATTGTCAGTACCGTGTGGTGGCCACACAGGGCAGAAGGCCTTTCCTGCCTTGGGCTTGCCCTCATCAGCCTGCTTGCATTGGGTCTTGCCGATGTCCAGATTTCCACAGGCTGTATTACTCAGGCCTGCTTCTTTGATCTTTGCCTTTTTCCTTATTTTTTTTTCCCCTGAAGATAAAAATGAATGGAAGTAATAATAAAATCATAGTTCATAACCTGAAGTGCCACAAGGATTAATGACAAAGTGACACCCCAGACATACCCGTCAGGGAGCCAGATGCCTGCATTCCCTCTGCTCTTACCCATGTCCCTGCTGTGGGGAGACTTGCTTCTGTGGTTTCCTGTGCACCCAGATCCCCCCTCCACCCCCTCGGCTCTACCCCATTGGCTTTCTCAGTGACGTGTGCTGTGTGGGAAGATGGCCTGGCCTGAACAGAGCCCCCACGGACACTGGGGCCCGATGGGCCTTGGTTGTGTGTGGAGCCTGTCCTGTGCATGGTGGATGTTGAGCAGCATCCCTGGCCTCGACTCCCTGGATGCTGGTGACATCAGCTCCTAGTTGCAACAGCCTAGCTTAACTCCAGACATTACCCTTACCCTTTGTCTTCAGGATGGGGAACACAGTCGCCCTGAGTTGAGAAGAGCCGCCCTGGTGCACCTGATCGTGGGCTACAGGGGTTGGGAAGAGCCTGGGTGAGCCCAGTTGGGAAGCTGCACAGACTGTACAGAGAAGACAAGGGCTTGGCAGAGGCTGGCAGAGAGCACATGGTGCGCTGCTCCATGGCGGTACCCAGCATGAGGTTCCAGCACTGCTCCCACATTTCTCCACAGGAGCACTTGCCACAGGGCCCCAGGTGCCTTCACTGCTGTAAGAAGCTGGTTATAACCAGCAAAATCTTCCCAACCTTGGGGGCCCAGCATCAGGTAGGCTGCAGGTTCTGGGGGGTTCTACACATGCCAGTGCGGTCACCACACTTTCCCTCCCACTCAGGAAAGCATGTGGAGATAGAGCTCCAAGTCACCATACTGAGCCCTACCTGTGGTGCTAATGGACCTCAGGGCTGATCGTGTTCAGACTGCTGAATTTTTCACCCTTGGGCCTTCATAGAGTAGTCATGATCAAAATGTGTCTCGCAGAGCCCAGGGTCCTCAGGGCATTGTTAGAGGTAAGGTGATAGAAAGTGAGCGCAACAGACCCTTTCCACACCTCCCCTGTAAGCTCCACCCCACCACTTATCGGCTGTAAGAATGGGCCAAGTAGACACTTTGCTACAGGAAGTGTACAGGCTGCAAATGAGCACTTTCGGGGATGCTCAGCACCATCAGTCGTCAGGGACGTGCAGGTCGAAGTGACAGTGAGATGCCACCACACGCTTATTAGAATGGCCCAGTTAGAAATACAGTATGAGAGATGTAGAGCAACTGGAATTCTCAGCAATGGTGGGAATGTGAAATGGTACAACCTCTTACACCTCATCGGGAAACGCCATGACCCAACAATTTCACTCTGAGATCGTTACACATGAGAAAGGAAGATACAGCAGCTTCATCACCCACATGGAAGCAACAAAGGTCCTTCAACTGGGGCTTGGGTGAAGAACAGCACCGTGTGCACACGACGGAATACTACTGAGAACTAAATTCCTGATAGGAAAAGAGCACATGCTAAGTGAGGGATGGCGGGGACTAAACACGACATACTGCGTGACCGTATGTATATGACATTGTGGGAAAGGCAAAGCTGTAGGGACATAAATTGGGTGCTGAGGGGGTGGGGAGGTGATTGACAGCTAAGGGACAAGAGGGAACTTTTGGAGGTGGAGAGAGTGTTCCGTGTTGTGGTCATGGTGGGGCATGACTGGCTACGTTTGTCACCATGAATCAGACCGTATGTACATCTCACCTCGGTCAGTCCGTCTAAAGAGAGAAACAAAAAGAATGCAGACCAAATGTTCTGAGCTCACATGGCCCTGGGAGCTTCTGAAATTGTGCTGTGCTCCCCTGTAAAGCTCAAAGATTTACAATTTTAGAGGCGTTCCTCCTGAATCTTTATTTTTGGATTTTAGGTTTTTGGCATAACCCGCTTGATCTCTTTATGGAGAAGCAATAAAGCTCACTGCGAACTTGTGCTGGCTCCTTCATGCAAGGCGCAACCCTCCAGCTTTTTGCTGAGCCTTTAGTCTGGACACTTTATTTTCTATGGGCAAGGATTAGGAAACAGTATTTTTGGTAAGCGTTGCTTGCAGAGACCTGTTTTCTTTGGGATATTTCAATAAGAAGTGTGAATAGTGAAATCAATCTGTAGTTTTTAGTGAATATTTTTGAAGTGAAAACTCAAAACTTTGGTCAATGCTATGATGTGTATATGCCCTGAAATAAAATGTTGGTTTGAAACTAAACCCATTAGGAACCCACATTTAACATAGAGATGTCAGAACAGGGAAAACTTGAGGCCATTGTGATTGTGAGGGCCGGGCTGCCGCCTCCTGTGCCATCCCGTGATGACCGCTCTATGCCCACCCTCTTCCTGTCCCTACTCCAGCCCAGTTCCTACAGCAAGAACTGCCGCTGTGGTGGGTCCTGGGCACGGTTTGCCAGAGGGCAGGATGTCTGGCCCTGATGGTCATTGTGGGAGCCTCGGATCTCCTGAGGGCAGCCCATGCTGCTTGAGTCTGCTCCCTTGGCCCAGACCCTCTCCTGCTGCCTTCCTGATCTTTCCTTGGGATCAGAGCCACACTGTTCTCTGGTCAGTCAGGAGACAGAGTCCTGTCCTGATCAGCTCCATCTCCCTTCAGCCACACTTCACAAAGCTGAGTCCAAGCTGGGGTCTGGGAGGAGAGGGCTCAGGTCAACTCCAGGCCTCAGCTGTGGCCTCCAGACCAGCGTTTGCCAGAGTACCCCAGCATCTGGGGATGTGGCATTGAGAGCCGTGTCCAGCTGCCCTGCCCAGTGTGGGTTTGTTTCTTGAGCACTGCTCCCTCCTAAGCTAACTTTCCAGAGTCCTGTCCATCATGCCACCTCCCTGCCCCACCCCAGGGGCCCCGGGGCCTCAGAGCATGCCTGGGCCTCAAGGGAAGCTGATGTGCTGCTGGAGTGGACAGGACACCCTGGTCCATCTGCAGTGCTGTGACAGTGGCTCTTCAGGGTGTTAGGCACAGGAAGAGCACAGGGCGCCTGTCCCTCCACCTGCCACCAGCTCTGCTCGTCTGCTTTGGCATTTGCTGTTTCCATCCCTGTCGCACCCCAGGTACACGATTTGGGATCACTTGAGAGTCAGCTCTATTCACCATGACCCTGGTTCCTGTCAGAGTGCATCTTCTCAAACTAGGAGCATCTTTTATACATCCATGGGGCAGACTCATTGCGAGATAGTAGACAGCTTCCAGCTCATTGGCTGAGTCTCCTTCTCGTTCTGATTCTTCCACAAGCCATGTCCTGTTGTTGTCTCCCTCTTCGGAGGCCCATTCTAATTCTCCGTTCTGTACCTCTGGTCTGTCTATCGGACACCCCCACCCCAGCCCAGCTCGTAACCCTGCGGAACCCCCTGGACTATTGTGCAATCTGTGCACTGCACAAAAGCTCCCGGTGATGGGAGCAGCTCCTGCTGTGTTCACAGGCTGGAGGCTTATGGAACTGCATTTTCCAACAGCAGGGACTTGTCCTAATCCACAGGAAAGTACATAGAGGCCAGGAGTGGCCAGTAGACGGAGGTGTCCAGTGCTGTAGAGTCAAGAAGGAGGCAGACTGAGATTTGAGCATTTGGCAACAAGCTTTCCTCAGTGACTTCGAGATCCGTTTTCATGGAGCAGTGGAGGTGACAGCCTCATTGAAGTTGGTTCAAGAACTTGAAGGAATTAGGACATCAAGAATGTGTGTCTGTGTGGGTGGGTGTGCAGTGGCTTCTTACGATTTCATGTTGCCTCAAGTCCATTTGAAACTGAGCTGGACTCTAACCAGAAGTCGGACTGGGCCAGCCCTGACTTGGCTCCAGTCCTCCCCCATTTCCTCCAGGTGGTCAGTCCAGACACTTGCCTCACACCATCTCCTCCTGGGGAGCCCCTCCCCACCTCCTACAGGACATCTGGGTGCCACCTCTTACCTCTTCCGTCTTGTTCCTCATCCCATGCCCCACAGGGACTGCACAGCTCTGCCGCAGGGACCCTCCAAACCCCACCAATTAGAGGAGTACCTGCCCTGGACCCAGTGAAGGTGTTTGCCCCTAGGTTCCCCCCAAACCCTGTCTCTGTCTCACCCCCTCTGCCCCTCCCCGCTGGCTGAGCGCTTGTGTCCCTGATGGCTCCTCCTCCCCGTGGGCCCTGCCAGGCTGCTACCCTCCTCCCCTGTCTGTGAGGAGTGAAGCTGGAGAGCTGCCCCCTCTGTGTCTCACCTGTCTGCATGTCTTTACTTTCCTGGGCAGGGCTAGAATTTATAGCCACTCTCGAGAGAGAACTTCAAGAACCGATATTTATAAAACTGTGTGTCTGTGTAGTGGGTGTGTGGTGTGTGGGCACATCATACTTATGTTGAGATCCTAACCCTTGATAAGCCACCCAGTCCTTCCTGCTTTGTTAAAGCCTGAGATGGACTGAGACAAGGGCATTCCCATTGCTGCATGACATTTTGAGATAAGAGTTCAATTTATTTATTTATTTTTTGAGACACAGTCTTACTCTGCTGCCGAGGCTAGAGTGCCCAGGGAACAACCCCAAACTTTCCAGTTTAAGTGCTCCTCCTGCCTCAGCCTGCTGAGTAGCTAGGAGTACAGGTGCCTACCACCACCCCTGCTCATTTTCTGTTTTTAGTAGAGATGGAGTCTTGCTCTTGCTCAGGCTGGTCTCTAACTCCTGAGCTCCAGTGATCCTCCCACCTCAGCCTCCCAGAGTGTTCGGATTAGGGGCATGAGCTAATGTGCCCAGCTGGAGTTTAGGTATTTTGATAAAATGCACTTAGTATTGATACAGGACAACGTGGCCCCACGACCTGCCACCTTGGTCCTGGCGGTGCTGATGCTGCAGGATGGAGGAACCAGCTTGCTGGAAGGGCCTGACACCTGCGGGGGAGACACTAGCACCTTGCTGTCTCCTTCCCGTGCTCTTCTGGCTAGTCGGATGGCGCCTTGCTGTCTCCGCCTAGTGAACTTCTGACTGGCCAATGTTATGTCAGTTTCCAGGGCCTGAGTCTTCATTGGACAGATGGCTGTAACTGACAAAGACCCACACCCTAAGGGTTCCTGCAAAACAACCCCTGGGACTATATAAACCCCTGAGCAGAGAGCTCAAACACATACCTCACCGGACCTCAGAGAGGGAGCAGGAGAGCTTGTTCCCCTCCTGGTTCTTGTAGTAGTTGTAATTCTATTTCTGTAAATAAATCCTGACTTACCACTACTCCTGTGGTTTCCTTCTTCCTCGAGACCAAGAGCCTGAAACTCCAGTATCAGTATGTGGATCATGGACCTTCCCACCCTGCCCCCAACCGCAACGCTTTCTCCACTCTTGAGTTAGCTGAGAGTGCTGGCTGACATGGATTCTCACACACAGCTGCTGTCCTGCTGTGCTCTGCAGAGTGGGGCACCCGCTGACTTGACCCACGCTCACCTGCCTCAGCTGCACCAGTGGGCCATGCATGCCTGTGGGGGCAGTGGTGCTGGTCCCCTTGTTTGGCTTTATTCATCCTTCAATGTCTTTTACCATTTTAGCCAGGCAGGCTTAAAAAATCCTTTTTCATATAATTATGTGAACTTGGAAGAGTCAGCAGTGTTACTCATTGTCACCAAAGCCCAGCTGGTATTTTTATTCTTTGCCTAAATTGACTATCTCCTTTCTTTCCTGGCCCTGAATGTACCTTACAATGTCCACTTTTCAGGTCAAGCTGTTCTTTAATAACTAGAAAGCACAGGACACTCATATTTCTTAGTCGCTTCCAAACTGAGGTAGATAGATAAAGGAAGATTTTTTTAAGTATGCATAAATTTGTTTAATTTTCAGAAGCGCAGAGGAAAACCACCTGCTGCAGCGCTCCTGTTACTGTTCGTATTTCACTAACTAATAATGTGCAGGTGGCTGAGGAGTGCCAGAGCACAGCACTGTCTCAGTGAAGTTGGGGTCTGCGTGTCTGGGCCGTGACTGCCACCGGGCAGTAACAGGACATTTGATGAGTGGCGTCGACTGTGGGTCCCTCCCTGAGAAGGGCTCTGGTGGACCCCACAGAGTCGGTCAGCAAGTTAGTTTCTCTAACACGAACTCCACGTTCTCATGGTTCCCAATAAAAAGTCATGGGGCTTCAGACATGGGAAGGAATGTTGAGATTGCTTCCGACAGATGGTGAGCCCAGTCCCAGACTGCGGGGGCAGCTCCAGAATGGGAAGGCAGACCCTCTGATGCCCGAGCTTTGTGCTCCAAGGGTGGGAGAGCCGGGGAGGACGTTACCTGTCTCCAGTTCTCTCCTGTCCTGGGGGAGACACTCAGGGCCTCCACTGGGCGTGGGAACTGAGTGTCAGGAGGTGGGTTGTCAAGTGTCTGGGAGTGGACAGAACCCTGTCCTGCTGCCGGTCCTTCCCAAGCTCTGTATCTCTAGACAGACACGGGTCCTGGGGCCACCTGTCCCTGAGATTGTGGGAGGCAGAACACCCTCCCTTACCTTACACACAGCTCTGTCTGTTTCCTTCCAATACTCAGAGGTTGCCAGCCTTTGATTCCAGGTCCCCAGGCCTGGCTGGGTCAGCTGCGTCCCTAATCCTGACAACTTGGATAGTCATATCCTGGGCTGGCCTTGCATAAGAAACGCAACAAGAGTGGCCACACTTCCTGGTAGATTAGTGAGCTTATTTCAGGATCAGGGGCAGGAATGGGGGCACCTGCATGCCTCTAAGAAAATAACAGATTCTCTAAATTGGTCCATTTGCTTTTGCAGAAGCAATGAAAGCCCAGTGGTGGAATGCACTCACCTTTGAGGCAGGGAAGCTTTGCTTATTACAACCTCCGGGAACCAGCCATTTGAAGTAGGTGTTCGTGTTCCCCTGCTCTGGTGAAACAGAGACAAATAGAAGAACTGTTCTGGGTCAGGGCCTGTGGCCCAAGGAGTAGGGTGCCGGTCCCATATACCAGAGGTGGCGGGTTCAAACCCGGCCCAGCCAACAACTGCAAAAAAAAAAAAAAAAAACCAAAAAACCCCCAGAAATGCTTTGCAGAAATAATGAATTGTGATTTCTTTCAATTATTAACATAGTCTTATTAGAACACAGTGGTGGGAGTCAGGCCTTAAGGGTTATTAAAGGCTAAAGTTTGCACCCCACCATCCCAGCTCATGTTAAATTCTGGGGGTTTTGTACACAGAGTCTCACTCTGTCACCCTGGGTAGAGTGCTGTGGCATCATCATACTTCACAGCAACCTCAAACTCTCGAACTTAAGGGATCCTCCTGTCTCAGCCTCCGAAGTAGCTGGGCCTACAGGTGACTGCCACAACACTCAACTAGTTTTTCTATTTTTAGTAGAGATGAGATCTCACTCTTGCTCAGGTGGTCTCAAAGTCCTAAGCTCAAGCGATCTGCCCATCTTGGCAACCCAGAGTTCTAGGATTACAGGTGTGAGCCACGGTGCCCCGCCATGTTAAATTCCTAACCCCAGAACCTCTAACTGTGACTACGTTTGGAGACAGGGTCTTTGAAGAGGTGATTAAATTAAATGATGTTATTAGGCTGGGTTCGAATTCATTCTGGATGGTGTCCCGATGGAAAGCAGAGATGAGGACACAGGCCCAGAGGGAAGACCCCTGTGGGCGCAGGGAGAGACCCCAGTCTGTACCCCATGGAGAGTGGCCTCAGAGGAAACTAGCCCACATAGCTAGTGCTATGAGAAAACAAATGCCATTTTAAGCCACCTAGGCTGTGGTATCTTGTTCTGGAAGCTCTAACAATTAATTCGAAGGTAAACCAGTCAGAAGTGGTGCTGCAAACCCTGAGCCCAGGGTCAGGGTGGAGGTTGCCTGCACTCAATGCAAGCTAATCAATACCCAGTCATTACCGATTGTTTAGCAGATGGGGCCACGGTTGCAGAAATTGCTCTTGTTTTTACCAACATCCTCAAGCATCTAGGAAACAAAACTATCATCACCAGCAACAACTCTGACTCTCTTAACTTGCTAACTATGGAAGCAGAGGAGGAGAATTTCAGTGATGACTGCCTATAAAAACTTTCTTTTGAATGTGATAATAAAGACCTGTGGTAGACAATGTTGCTGCCCCTCCTACACTTCCGTTTTTTCTTAGTGAGGAGAGTGCCAGTTTTATTTGGAGCAATGTGGCCATCTAAAGACTGCCTTTCCCAGTCTCTTGTCTTTCTTGGCCCTTATATGTTCTGCCAAACAGGTGTCCATGGACAAGTGTTAGGAGAATTCCAAGAAGTCTTCTCAGAGGGAGGGGTGCCTTTCCTCCATCCGTCTACTTCTCTTTTTCTGTTCCTGGAATATAAACATCATGGCTGGAGCTCCCGCAACCATCTTGTTGCACGTGGTGACCCTAGAAAGAGAACCCCCATACGGCAGAACAGAAAAACAGAAGCAGTCTGGGGTTCGAAGCTGCCGTATCTGCCCTAGAATGCCAGACTTGTTTTATGAGTGAGAACCAAACCTTTCTGTGTTTATGCCACTATTATCACAACTCTGCTGTGTCAAGCTGAACCAAATCCCAACTTTTTCCATGGTTCAAGATGGATGAAACCACCGTAGTCCAGAAAGATTTTTTTAAAAAGTACACAAGTGTACATTTGGTGTCTAGCAGTACCTCCCTCCTTTCTGGCCCCAGAGGATGTGAGAACCGCAGAGTTTTTTGGGTCTGGTGCACTCAGATGAATGACGTGTCCTCCTTGTTCCCAGGTGTACAATTCTCAGCCCACAGTGAGGGAGAGCTGGAATGTGCTCCTCTGTCAGCAGCTCTGAGGCCCCGCACTGCCACGCACACAAAGCGCCTGTGAAACCCAGGCAGCCACACACCTCTGAGACAGTAGAGAGCTGCGGTCGGCCTATGCTGCTGGCTTTTTCCTTTCATGTGTGTGTGTGTGTGGGGGGAGGGATTTCTTGGCTTTAGTTTGATCTTAACCCATGTGAGCATTTCCATGTGCTTTCTCTGTAAAATGAGTGACTTTGGAGCTTGGCAGAATGCAGAAATAAGTGGATGAAGGAAAGGTGGACTGGGTAAGGGCAGACCTGGTGGTCCAGGGCCCAGGGCTTGAGTGTGGGCTGCCCACCACGTAGGCAGAAGGAAGCTGGTGAGGGACCGGGGGGCTGAGGAGACCCAGAAGATACCTCTGGGGCAACAGTGTTGCTGCCTGTGGTCAGAGCAGAGACTCACTGTGGCAAAAATGAGGAGTCTGGTGCAGTTGCAAATGGGCTCGTGGCCTCAGATAAGGGGAGGCAGAGAGAGGAGGCCAATGGGTGTGCAGTAATAGGTGGCTGATCGAAGGTGTTTGGGCTTGGACCGTGTGATCTGTTTCAAAGCACTGAGCTGACTGACTGCAGCTGGGCCTCTCTCCTGCTCACATGGGTGGACATTCCTACGGGTGCTGTGCAGACCTGAGGCTGCTCAGCCCAGTGGCTTCCAGAGGCTGTTCAGGTTTGGCCCAGGCCCCGGGGGAGGGATTTAAGAGATGTGGTCCTAGGAGGCAGTCCTTGGTCTTAGTCCTTTTGGGGGGAGGTCCCTGCACTGGTTGAGGCTTAGCTCTGGGTGGGGGGCTAAGAATCCCCCTCCATATCCAGTGCATGAAGAAGCAGACCCCACAGCCTCACCATGTGCTGACCCACATGGGGGTTCAGCAGAGCACCTGTGGTCCCCACAGCCTGGGAAGCTCAGGGAGCACCTGCTGGTAGTCTCTGCTCCTGTGCTCACTCCTGCTCTACCGGAGACCTGGTCTTTAGCTTGCCCACTTTTAAACACAGGACATAGAGTTCCACAGTGGTTAGATGTCACTGGCTTGTAGAACTTGAAGATCTGTTAAAGACTTTGTGCCCAGCTTATTGTAGTTGGTTCCGTCGATTCTCCTGAACAGGATGAAGGCCAGAACCCCTCTGCTGTGGAGCAGCTCCTCTGGGCACAGTTCTCGGTCTCATCCTGGCTGTGGATCGGAATCTCCTGGGAGCCTTCCCATACTGGATGCCCTGCTGCCCCCAGCCTGCCCAGAGAGTGACACAGTGCACAGCAGGCCAGGTGAGAGCTGGGCCTAGGCGCTGTCAGCTGGGAAGCCTGCCCTCCGGAGGGCCCAGACATACTGATGGCACCTGTGCTTCGGCTCCATGGGCCTGGGGCGATGACGGGGTTGTCAATGCCCGCAGCCTTGGGCACACCCCAGCTTGAGCTGCAGGGTCCTCATGAGCACCCCAGGGTGACAGCAGCCTCTCACAGGCTCTGTGGGCAGAAAGTGAGAGTGTTGGTGGCCTTGCAGGGTGCCAGGCAGAGACCACCCTGCCATCTCTTCTGGGGGTACAGGAGGATCTGAAGCTGCCCAGGTCACCTCTGCCTCTAGCTGCCAGTCCTTGGACAGCCCCAGAGTCTATGAGAGGTCTCAGTCCATCTCCTTCTTCTACCTGCTAAGGCCTATCACCCCTCACTGCTCACTGGTTTGTTCTCCTGAGACTCCAGCAGTGGCCTGTGGCATTTTCTTTGTGTTCTTTGCCCTTCTGGTAACATCCCAAATTTCCTGAACATGAAATTCTTTAGGCACAGGGATGTCCCAACCATGGGCACAGGCCACATGTGGATTATGTGAGGACCTTTTCTCTTATCTGTGGTGGCAGATATCACACAAATTGTGCACAAACTTTTTTTTTCCTTACCAGTTTTTATTGGTGTGTGTATTTAATGTGTGGCCCAACATGCATTTTCTTTGTCCATAGTGGCACAGAGAAGTCAAAAGGTTGGAAACCCCTGCAGGGCCTCCCCTCCTGTGTTCTTGTCCAGGTGAAGTTGCTGGTTCATTTAAATTACTCCCTGTTTTGTCACTGTCTCCTTCCAGGGCGTTCACTAATCTCCAAATACCCTGGTTCTCCCTTCCAGGTTTCATCCGTGGGCACTAAAATGACCTTCATGTGGGGTCAAGACCTGTTTGGCCCAGTCCACAGCCTGCCCCAGCGTACTCACGGTACTGTGTGTCCCTCTCCCGTCCTCACAACCCTGGGCTCCTTTGGTGGCCCAGAAAACAAGCCAACTCTGTGTGTGCATGTATTTGTTTGTGTGTGCATATGGGTGTGTGCACACACACGGGCACAGATACTTGAATTCTGTGTGTTTGGATGTGTACATGTGGGTGTGCACATGTGTGTGCAAATGTGTATGTGTGCATGTGCACGTGTGTTTGTGTGTGTTTGGATGTGTACATGTGGGTGTGCACATGTGTGTGCATGTGTGCATATATGTATGTGTGTGTGAGTGTGTTCATGTATGTGTATGTGTGTGTTTGGATGTGTACATATGAGTATGTACACATGTGTGCATGTGTATCTGTGTGTGTATGCATGTGAGGATGCACGTGTTCATGTGTGCATGTGTATCTGTGTGTGTATGTATGTGCATGTGTGTATGTGTGCATGTGAGGGTGCCTGCGTGTGCATGTGTTCATGTGTGCATGTGTATCTGTGTGTGTATGCAAGTATGTGTGCATGTAAGGGTGCACGTGTGTGCACGTGTTCATGTGTGCATTGTATCTGTGTGTATGCATGTGGATATGTGTATGTGTGCATGTGAGGGTGCCCGTGTGTGCATGTGTTCATGTGTGCGTGTGTATCCGTGTGTGTATGCATGTATGTGTGCATGTAAGGGTGCACGTGTTCATGTGTGTGTGTATGCATGTGCATATGTGTTTGTGTGCATGTGAGGGTGCCCGTGTGTGCATGTGTTCATGTGTGTGTGTGTATCCGTGTGTGTGTATGCATGTGCATGTACATGCCATGGTCTGTAATTTGCACACAGTGAGTTACTTCTCCTGCCTGTTGATATTTCTCACTTCCTGGGGGTTGAACTTGCACAGTGGTCAGGTGGGATCCCCGGAACAGAAGTAACAAACTTCTCTCAGTGGATTCAGGCTAAGTAAAGCAAGCACAAGTAAGAATTTTGCAGAGAAGGGTTTTGGTCCAAGAATTTTATAATAATAGTGTTTGGGTGTGGACATTCATGCCCAGTAACAAAGCACAATGTTTTGACGAGGGGTTATGAGAACCGATACTTGAATTCTGTGTGCTAACATCCGCAAATTGCCAAGTCCTTGGTGTGGTTACATGAGAGCCTTACCATCCTGGTTTAAGTTGAGCAGTCATGGCACTGTGGAGGGTCATGGCGGCCACTGTCCTCCCACTGGGAGGCAGCTGTGGGCTGGAGGAGTCTCCCAGGGTCCTTGGGGCCTTCTGGACAGCCTTGCACAGGACCTCAAAGGTATGGAGCACAGGCAGCATGGGAGCTGGGCCTGCGTCCCCCATCTGGCGGCCATGTGTGGCCTCAGACTGTGGGTGACATAGGCACTGATGACAGCTTCCAAGAGATGGAGTGTTGGGGTGCTCCACAGGGAACTGGGTGCTCCCTGCAGCTCCTCCCTGGGGAGATGGAAGGCACCAATGGTGACACCTTTAGGTTGGTTTTGGGTTGGGCAGAGGAGCTTTCTCCACTGCAACCAAACCCAACTTGTTTGTTGAGAAAGCAGAACCCAGGTAAGAGGGCCACACATACAGGCAGGAGGCGGGGAGCTCACACGTGTACATCTGCAGATGATCAGGGCAGTGAAGCTTGGCCCAGCCACATGGTGAGCGTTACTCAGACCTAAGAAGCAATGAAGTGCAGGTACAGGCTGCAGCTTGGGTGAATCTTGAAACTTTGAGCTAAGGAAAAGAAGCCAGAAATGGAGGACTGGCTGTCCTGGGATTCCCTTGCTCTGAGGTGTCCAGAATAGGCAGGTTCACAGGGACAGAAAGCATGTCGGTGGTTGCCCAGGGCTTAGAGTGGTGAGGACAGTGGGAGGATGGAGGAGCTGATAGTCGTCGAGGGGATAGGGCTTCTTTCTGGGGTGATGAAAATGTTCTAAAATTGATTGTGGGGATGGCTGCACAACATTCTAAGAAGTGATTGAATTTTGCATTTTAAACACACCGATGACTTGGCTTGGCGGCTCTGGGGACCCTCTGGGGGCTTGTCGTGCTTTTCTGGATGTGGGTCCACAGCCTGCCCCTGTTAATTCTCCTGTTATCACTCACTCGGGAGAGGCAGCCAGAGCTCCCTACGGCAATGGCTCTTCTAGCAAAAGTACGGAAGACAGAGGCCCGAGACCCAGAGAGCTGATCAAAGGTCCCCCTGGGCCCCAAATAATCACTATTGCACAACCAAATAAACACATGTCAGAAGTACAAACAGATCCAACATTTCAGCTTCCAGGTGGGGAGGAACATGGCTTAACATGCTGACAAGCTTCATCTCCGACTGACATTGAGCTTTGTAGATCACTGCAATTCTCAGCACGAATCCAATCTCATTCTCTTCATTTGGACCCATGTACTCTGTTGCTGAGAGTCCCCCTGGCCCCCTCCTTCACTGTCCACCAATCTGGGGAACTCGGAACCTCCCGAGTCCTTCCCCAGCAGCTGTTCTGCTCTCCCAACCATCACTGTCACCCACATGTGGCCTTCCCCAGCTCCAGACAGACACAAGTAGACCCCTGCTTAAAAGTTCTAGATGCTGCTGGGATTCCAAGTCCCCATCAACTGGGAAGTCACTCCTTTTACCACAACGATAGGAAGACAATGGCCCACAGGCGGAGATGGCCTTCCAGATCATGCTGCCGAATCCCACCTCTGTCCAAGCTGGTGTGCCCGGCTTCCTGCTGCGGAGCAATGGTGCCATTTCTCCATCCCTACCCACACCCTATTGGCCTGTGGCTCTGGTTGTCAGGACTCACTTCCCCTTGAAGTCTCTGCCACTGTCCTCCCCTCAACCCCCCAGTCTTGGTGCTGGATTCATGCGCCCCACTGACCTGCGTACTCTGTCGTCCTGAGAATAAGGACACAAACCTCTTGCCATCCTCAAGGGCTGGGGTAGGCAGAGTAATGCCCTCCTTCCCAGATGTCCTCATGCAAACAGCCTTATGTGGCAAAAGGTACCTTGCAGGTATGGTTAAGTGAAGGATATCGAGCCGGGGAGATCTTCCTGGGTTATCCACTGGTCCAGTGTGGTTCCAAAGGTCCTTATAGGGAAGGGGCAGGAGAGTCAGAGGAGGGAATAGAGATCAGATGCTGAGAGAGGTTGGATTTTGAGCTGTGGGCCTTGGAAACGAGTAAGCGCCCAGGAATGCAGGAATCTGGAAGCCGGAAAAGGCAAGACTACGGGTTCTGGAGCCTGCAGAAGAGCTACAGCTCTACGGACAGCCAGAACAGCAAGGTGCTGTGTGGCCATTTGGGCTGCTGTAGTAGAGCCTGAAACTGGGTGGCTTTGGAACAGGTGTTTATACCTCACGGTTCTGCAGGCTGGAAGTTCACATCAGGACTCTGGCAGGGCTGGTGTTGGCTGCTTCTGGGTTTACATGAATAGAAGGCACCTTCTCGTGGAGTCCTCACACGGGGGAAGAGGCATGGGGTCTCTCTAGGGTCCTTTTACAAAAGGGCACTAATCCTATTCGTGATGGTTACCTTTTCATGACCTGGTCACCTCCCCGCAGGCCCAACTTCCTGACACCATCACTTTGGGGGCAGGATTTCAACGTAGGAATCTGGGGAGGTCCACAAACCTCTAGTCAATGGCAGGGGACGCGTGTTTTGTTCGGAGCCACTGCATTTGTGTAAGCTCTTACTCAGTGACAGGAACACGCGTGGGTCTTACTTTTGGCACAGGCAGGAAGTCAGGTGAGGCCAGCGCAGAAGGGGGCAGTGAGGACCCTAAAGTTACTAAGTGTGGCGGGTGCTGGCCTCCCCAGTGTCAACAGGCCCTGTCTGTTTTTCCAAAGCGGCTTCTGTGACTGTTTTTGCTGCTCAGTCAGGGAATTTCCTAATTCTTGTGGAGAGGTTGGTCTTGCCCCACGCTGGCCGAGTGACCTGGGCTGGCTGTGGCCTGACTGGGGCTGCCTCAGGGCTTGGCGGGCTGAGCTTTCATTCCTTGCTGGAGACTGACCCTCCCCACCTTCCTCCTGCAGGAAGAATGTGACTCTGCATTCTTCCTGAAGTCA
Source organism: Arctocebus calabarensis (assembly GCA_963573935.1). Classification (NCBI taxonomy): domain Eukaryota; kingdom Metazoa; phylum Chordata; class Mammalia; order Primates; family Lorisidae; genus Arctocebus; species Arctocebus calabarensis. The sequence continues at coordinate 1,559 of CAUYON010159442.1, read as the reverse complement.
TTCCAGAGCACCAGGGGCTGTGGCCTGCTGGGAGAGGACCCTGTGGCCCCATGTCATGTAGTTTCAGGCTGGGGCAAGTGTGAGCAAGTGACCCCCAGGCTGAGAGAGGACAGGGGTGCAGCGTCAGGTGGGGGACAAGTGCTCCCGAGGGCAGACACCTTTGGAAGGATAGCGTTTGTCTGCTCATTTCCTTACCTGCCTGTGAACTGGTCTCTGGGAACCTCTGTGCCAGGCTCTGGGAGGGGCTGGGGACAGGTCATCTATGTGACAGACACGGACAGAAGCAGGCAGTAGCATCGGCAGAGGTCTGCTTGTGTCTGTCTGGAGCTGGGAAGGCCACGGTGTGGGCGACACAGATGGCTGGGAGAGCAGAGCAGCGGCTGGGGAAGGACCCTGGAGGCTCCGAGTTCCCCCAGACTGGTGGCAGGCGGACAGTGAAGGAGAGGGCATGGGGGACCCCAGTGTCTAGCATGGCCAGCCAGGGGAGCGTGGGCCCTTGAAGGAGAGGGGCAGGCACAGAGTTGGGGATGAGGGGCCCATGTCCTTATATTAGGGGCTCCATGCCACTTCTCATGGGGTGGGGGAGGGTGGGGAAGAGCAGGACTCTGTGGGGGGAGTTGGATTTTATGGAGAATCCAGATGTGGCTGCTTCCAGTGCCCTTGGTCTTAAAACCCACACCCGAATGGAAGGCTTGTGCTGTGTGGAGGGTGAAACCCACCTTCACTCATCCTGCTGGAGTGTGAGGCGTCCAGCCACGTCCCCTGGGCCCACCACCCAGGGGTCCCTTGCTGCTCAGGTGGGCCCTGTGGTGCAGACCTGGGTTCTGCCTGGGTCTCTCCTGAGGATGTTCCCCGTGTGGTCCTGTTCACGGGGCAGCTGGAGGACCACAGTCAAAGTCCCAGGAGTGACCCTGACCCTTGAGGCCTGGAGCTAGAGGGCGCATGCCCAGCCCGGCTCCCTGAGTGGGGCGTCCCCACAGTGCGTCCTCTCCCTGGGCACCCGTCCTTCTTCCTGTACTGGGTGTCCCGGGTCAACCCTCATGTCAATTGTTTGCACCTGGGTTCTTGTCTTTTGGGTTTTGAGGGAGAGAAATGAAACTGGCAATCGTGGAAGGTCTCATGTGCTCAGTAACGTTCATTCAGTAGAAAAGTTGATAAGGGCATGTTATTTGTTAAGATGAGAAAATATCTTAGGAGTCGCACTCCGATAAATTTTACTGAGTTGTGACGGGTCCAATTTCATTATTGTGATTGTTGGATAAAAACAAAACATTTGCTGTTAGAATTTTCTAACATTTTAAAAACTCGTATCTAAATTAACTTGCCCTATAAAATCAACATGTAGCGGGTCGGCACCTGTGGCTCAAGCGGCTAAGGCGCCAGCCACATACACAGGAGCTGGCGGGTTCAAATCCAGCCTGGGCCCGCCAAACAACAATGATGGCTGCAACCAAAAAATGGCCGGGTGTTGTGGCGGGCGCCTGTAGTCCCAGCTACTTGGGAGGCAGAGGCAGGAGACTCGCTTGAGCCCAGGAATTGGAGGTTGCTGTGAGCTGTGA